>BQKZ01002692.1:42784-52946 GCA_036244855.1 Temnopleurus reevesii | reverse complement strand
TTGTATAAGTAATTATACGTTTCTGCAAAGCCCAGTTAAATAATAAATATACTTTACTGGAATTCACAATCCTTTAAAATATATGAATCAAAGGTAGGGAGTGTTGTTCAAAAGTTTCAATTGTTTGCAAGTTGCAATTGATCGGAACGTGCCAATAAAAATTTTTTTTTCATGCGCGTCTTGTCAAATGCTAAAAAAATGTACGTGAGTGACCGAACTATCTATTTTTCATCCACCCATCTCTCCTTGCAGATGACCCTACTGAAGCCACTAGAGAGGAAGTATCCTCTATACCGACAAATGGATTGGGATTCGAAGGAAACTCAGGTAAATACAAGACTTTTATGATGTATTTACATTTCTATCATCCTCAAATACGATGTAGGTTCAATTGCTTGGTTTAGGATATGATGGCGCTCTTCAATCTCTGCAGATAATACGCGCCAACTGTAGACTTTGAATGAACCATGAAACAAGAGGGTGCTGTTTTGCTGCAGCCACAGTTTTGGTTTCGCTCCGGCTTTTTACCGGAGTTTTGTTTGTAAGGCCCCAGTCACATAGAAGTCCTGAAACAGCACGATCGATCACGAATCTTTGTTCACTTCACAGTGGACTGCATCGAGCAAAAGACTCGTGTTGCTTCCGAAGTCCTATGTGACCGGGGCTTAAACAAAATTATAACAGCTCTCGGACGTCTATTTTTTGTTTTTTACAAAATTGATAAACCTGAATTGAATTGAATTAAAAATTGAATTGAATTGGGCACGATCTCATCTATTTAATCTATTTCTGTCATGGGACAATAGTTCCGTACGCCATGCGTTGGTCTCTGCGGACACAACAATCACAAGCCGGTTCCAAATTGAATATCATTATAAAGGAGCATTGAATTAGCATTCGATTGAATTTTATGGAAAAAGATTACATCGTGTTCATGTGTAATGCATTCTCTAGTGAAATTCATATTCCGAATCCTAGACATTTTGGGTTATATTGGATTCTTAGAAAACCAATGGTGCTCATTTGTAATCGATTCTTTGTTGTCGAGTGTTGCCCCGCTCATTGTGTTCTTGGATAGTTATATCGCCTAATAACCTTTAACTTTGTACCTGTAAATAAGCATTTGATAAACGCTTGAGAATTCCAAACATGACGTTATGAAATAAGATTTCCCTATAACACGATACAATCTAATTCTGTAAAATGAAGTCGAACGCTAATTCAATGCTTTTCGTAATGCTATTCAAATCGGGACCGGTTTGCGATTGCTGTGTCTAAACAGTTATTTTACGGAAATAGTTTATATCGTGTTATACTAGAAATTAACTTAAACTCAGTACATGTAAATTCAATTTTGACGGAGAATGATCGATGTATTGTATTTCTTTGTGTGTGCAGATTCAAACTCGGATTCTAACACGATAATCATTCCAGCGGCCGTTGGAGCAGTAATCATTCTACTAATCGTCAGCATAGGAATCGTTTGCTACAAACGAAGGTGAGATGATTCTTTTTNAAACGTACAAGCACAAAATGGCTGCCAACATGGAGAACTCTCAATTCGCTTTGTACAGAAAATTTCACATTTTCCCCTTTTTCCAGAAAAGTAGACAACATTTTGTTTTTTTCAATTAAGTATATTATAGCCACATCAATTCTGCAAGCATTCCAAAAAGATCGGTGTTGATTCCTCATTTGAAATATTATCTTGATCCATTTTCAATAAATTTGTATACAAAGTGAATGAGGAGTTCTCCATGTATGACACCACAGATTATGCTAATTAGCTATACGCATGCCAATTCAAGGATGCTCAGTATAGGTGGAAATGATAACTTTGAAAATTCATAACTTTTGAACGGATTATCCGAGTTTGCTCAAATTTTCACAGTTTGTTCATCTGATTTTTCTTCATTTACTGACCGTACATTATTGTCTGGGTGTAATCCCCTTTAAGCAAAAAATTATCCACACTGTGCTGCACTCAACCCAGGTGAGGTGAATGGGTACCTGACAGGAATATTTATTCCTTGAAATGCCAAGTGCGCTGGTGGCTGCCAGGCTAAAGCCAGGGTAATAATAATGTAAAGCGCCTTGAGCACTCAGAAATGAGAGTGAATACATGCGCTATATAAATTGCATATATTATCATCATTATTATTATTATATTGCAATTAGCTGCTGACCACGTAGGCGCAATCGTGCTTACCCAATTTTGAAGTCACCTCTTTGTGATTTTCAAATCTACGAACGCTACGTAAGGATGAAAATTCAATGCAAACCACATATATGAAAGAGTAGAACACGATTTAAAATATTTCCGAAAAGTTAACTCGAACGCAGACAATAGATCCGTACATCGTGTATTCAACTGTTCGGACACAACAATGATAAGCAGGTACCGATTTAAATACCATTACAAAAACATTGAAATTGCGTTCGACTTAACTTTTCGAAAATACTTTATATCGAGTTGTAGAATTTATTTCAAAAAGTCATAAAAATAGTATTCCTCTTAATTTGATTCTCTCTCCCTTTTATTCACAAAGGAATAGGATAGTGCGAACATTACAGACTATAGAAGTTAAAAACAAAGTTCATGAATCAATGAAATTATATGCATGACATTGACATGAAATCATTTACCAGAAGATACAATTTTGTAAAGTAACAACAGATGACAATTTATAAGAGCAATAAAGATATGTAAATGTCATTCATGGAGTTGAGTATCAATTGTAATAATGTGATTGCGAATGAAATCATCGGTAGCCTATATAAAAATGCATTTTTTTCTTAACAATACGTGCATATCTGTTATAAAAGGAGTAACATTCTCCAAATATTTGTTTACTTATAGGCAGGCAAGATTTAAGCCGTAAACCGAGCAACCCGTTCAGAATTTGGAACGCAGACATGCCGGTGCGGTGGCCTCACTCAACATCACCAACCAAAATGATTATGGAGACAGCATTGACTCGGTATCAAAGAATACCGGAACTGTTGTACAACCAGGGGGTTCTCAATTGGACCAGGCTGATTACCAAAACCCAGAGACGGGTCAACAGAACCTTGCGGCTGATCAAGATAAGCTGTTGCCTGGCCATGTAAAGTCGCACGGACCCAATGCACCCAACAGCGCATTATATGAAGAAGTCGGAGAAGAGGAATACAATGTTCTATTTGGTGGTAAGGAAATTGGCGGGTACCATATGTACAATGTACCCGATGAAAGTCAGGTGGTGACCAGTAGCGGGGTTAAGGATGCTGACGACTCGACCCATCCGGAGCAGAACGGGACTTGTGATGACACAGAAGAAATTACCATGAATACCCAGACGTATGATGTCCTCCAGAGGGGCAAGAAGACGCCAGATCAGGCAGCAACCCCGGGGTATGGTTCTTTGGCTCTCCCAGCCAAATAAAAATCAGGGACTGACCAATGAATCTCCAGATCTGAATATAAGGCGACCGCCAACTACAAGGAACCCTATCGTCCTGTCAAGGATCAAGAAACGGCCAACGTGGTCGACGGCTCATTTTAGTTGTCCTTTTTTCATGAAGTGACTTGAGCCAATGGGTATTGTTGCATGAAGACAAAGAAAACCCGACATAGCGCCATTGCAAAGGGCACCCTATCGAACAACGTGTTAATTTTATAGAAGGACACGTTTCAATGGATCTGTAACTTATTTCGTGTAACAATAGCCTCTGGTTCCAGTCACTTCGTGAAAACACGAACGATATGATCATCTTCAGCATAAGCTGAGAGCAGAGACTCGTCGAAAGCTAGACGGTGATAATAAAATTGCCACACCTTCGTATGCTGTAGTAGGGCAGGTAAACCATAAAAACCAGACATGCCAGACTCTACAAAAACCGGATCAGGACCGTGAAGGTTAAAGGGGAATTACACCCAGACAGTAGTGCACAGTCAGTAAATGACGAAAAATCAGACGAACAAACTGTGAAAATTTGAGCAAAATCGGATAATCCGTTCAAAAGTTATGAATTTTTCAAAGTTATCATTTCCACCTGAGCTGGACATCCTTGAATTGGCAACGAATAGCCAATTAGCATATTCTGTGAACATGTCATACATGGAGAACTCCTCCTTCACTTTGTATATAAATTTATTGAAAGTGGATCAATATCATATTTCTAATGAGGAATCAACAACGTTCTTTCTGGAATGCTTGCAGAATTGATGTGGCTATAATATATTTAACCGAAAAAACTACATATTTTCTACTTTTCTGGAAAATGAGGATGATGTGAAATTTTGTGTACAAGATGAATAAAGAGTTCTCCATGTTGGCAGCCACTTTGTGCCTGTGCGTTGCCAATCTGAGGAGCCCATAAGGGTTGTAAATCAAAACTTGGAAAATTCATGATTTTTGAATGGATTGTCGGATTTTGCTCAAATTTTCACAGTTTGATTTTTGTATTTTTCTTCATCCACTGAGCGCACATGAATGTCTGGGTGAAGTTCCCCTTTAAGGTACTTAAAGGGGAACTACACTCAGACAATAATGTATAGTCAGTAAATGAAGAAAAGTCAGATGAACAAACAGTGAAAATTTGAGCAAAATCGGATAATCCGTTCAAAAGTTATGAATTTCCAAAGTATCATTTCCATCTCTGCTGGGCATCCTTGAATTGGCATGCGTATAGCTAATTAGCATAATGTGTGATGTCATACATGGAGACTCCTCATTCACTTTGTATATAAATTTATTGAAAATGGATCAATATCATATTTGAAATGAGGAATCACCACCGTTCTTTCTGGAATGCTTGCAGAATTGATGTGGCTATAATATACCTAACCGAGAAAACACATTTCTCTCTATTTTTCTGGAAAAAGAGGAAAATGTAAAATTTTGTGTACAAAGTGAATGGAGAGTTCTCCATGTTGGCAGCCATTTTGTGATTGTACGTTTGCCAATATAGGAAGCCCATTAGGGTTGTAAATCAAAACTTTGAAAATTCATAACTTTTGAATGGATTATCCGATTTTGCTCAAATTTTCACAGTTTGTTCATCTTATTTTTGTTCATTTAATGATAGCAATTTAATGTCTGAGTGTAGTTCCCCTTTAAGCCCTCAAAGACGTTGAAACCTCCGGTACCAAACAATCATTATATGTACATACTGACGCCTTGTCACCACACCAGGGGCCTGTAAAAGAGAAGATGCAATTAAACTTACGATAAATATTAATCGTAGGTCTATGGCAAAACCTGTACCATAAAGATACGAGTGATTGTCAATTTATCGTATCTCCTTTATGTTACAGGCGCCAGAGGTCTATAACATCAGAGAGATGCACATTTCGTACACATTTTGTACAAATAAACATACTGTACTCATGTCCATCATAGGCTTGCGATTAATATTCATCGTAATTTTAATTGCAGCTTTTATGCTACAGAACCCTGGCAATGCATCACGACATGTCTTTCCTGCTACATGCTTCTGTTGACCCAACGGGAGAAATGTTCAACAATTAACTAATTAGAGAAAATGCATAGCGTAAACACAGAGCCCTGATTTCATGCTTAACATCATTCAATAAAACTGCAAATATGGATTATAATTTTCATATGAATAATTCCGTCTTGAATCTGAACAAAAGTAGCCAGAGTCAGTAATTATACTTTTTATTTCATCTTTTATGGAGTCATTTTTTATTATTAAAACAAATCAGTAATTGACTTACAAATGATAAGCAAATTGATCATGTATCTACACCTTATCTACCAACTTTTCTCGCCAGTGTTTGCTTCCATATATCAATGATAATTTTTCTTCTCAAGAATATTGACATATTTCATATAAATACTTGCACAAGTTTTATCGTGCATCATAATGATATTTGTAATATACGATCTGACATCTGACATTATTAAACTGTATGGCCCGTATTCTGATAGCAGGTTTAACTTAAACTAGAGTTTAAATCTGTGGTTTAAGTATGGGTGGCCCAAAGTGCCAAAATTTTATTTAAACTGAATAATTCTTATGTTAATTGCTCTCTTCTTCCATACTCTAATATCGTAGAAAACTATTTAAATTTTAATTCCAAGAAAGTTTTTAATACTATGAGTGCCAAATGAGCTGGTCAATTAAATACCGACTATTATAGATTGAAGCCTCTTTTGGCTTCCCATACTTAAACCACAGATTTAAACTCTAGTTCATTTTAAACCTTCTATCAGAATACGGGCCTAAGACGATAAATAAGAATTAACTAATCCATAAGAATATTCGTGTATAATTACACATTACCTTTAACTTCTCATTCAAATATTTGTACACAATTAGAAATAATAATAAAACAAATAAATGCTGTAAACTTTTGATGTGTGTGCGCGACACTTCCGCAGCGGTTCTCTATAGGCGGGTTTTTGGTGACAATATTATGCGTTTATCAATAAACAAATGCGATCCCAACTCAAGCTACTCTTTTACGTTTCTTGCTCGTTTATAAGAAACATGCATACATTCTAACCCACTGACTACTGAATTGTGTAATTTCCAAAGACTTTTGGCAAGGGATAACCGGTTCCAAGAGTCAATGGCTTAATAATGAACCCGCCTGTTCATATTTACATATTTATAGTTGATTAGAGACACTACGTGCTTCCGTCGAAATTAAGAGTCCCTTATTGATTGCCGTTCGATGGAGAAGGGACATCGGGTCTTGGATATCTCTGCAGATGCGAATATTCCTCGCTATCACCGTCCAGAGTTGATGGAGATTCAGGTTTTTCCAGTGTATAATAGTCATTGCTCTGTTCATCAGTGTCCTGAGTAGGAGTCTCATAATCGTCATCGGCATCAGCACCTGCTGGTTTGGCCCCAAGAAGAGCGTTTGGGGGTGACTGTGAAGGTTGGTAATGGGTCAGGTGACCATCCCCTTTGTCTGGTGATCTTATGTCCGTAATCGGTTCTTCGTATGCGGACGCTGGTTGGCTGATTGGTGATTCATAGTCCGTATCAGTGCTACCAGCCAGCTGTGATTGGCTGTTTCCTGTTGATGGCTCTACGTCACGCCCAAGTGCGCCGCTTGGCTCTTCTGTCGCGCTCTCTGGCATGGTATGCTGCAGAGTCTGATATGTGCCATCTGCTGCAGTGGCATCTGACGGCTGTTGGTGTGTACCGTCTATCCCAGGGTGAGTTTCGCCGAGAGCCTGGTAACTGTTTTCTTCTGGCGGTAGGGATACCTTTAGGGCTGCCTGGTCATGTCGACCTTCTACAGGCTTACTGTGGAGAGACTGGTATCTATCATCTATATGACGTGCCGATGTCTTTGAAGCTTGCGGGTTTGTCATCCCACCATCATCAAGACGAAGATCCTGATACGCCGAAGCACCACCTTCACCAACCTGCTCTCTATTGCCTCCAGGTCTACCGTTTGACCGAACTTGAGCAGTATCGCCCTCTCTCCTGTCTGTCAAAAGTTCTTGGTACTGATCAGATCCAGCGACTCTCCCGTTAGTCTGTCCGGTCGAAATACCTTCAAGTGGGTTGTTGGGATAGTAATACACGTGATAATCGTCCTCTAGGCCTTGATTGTCTCTTGTCGTTGGAGCTTGTGTCTCAGCATATCTAGAATCATTCTCAGTCGCACTCCGAGAACCAGTCTTCCCTTGTTCGTTCTGATGCGGACTGGTGACACCAAGCAAGCCTCCAGAAGTGTTTCCAGACGAGGATGACGCCAGTTGCTTCCTTTGAAACAAACGGGGGAATAATGAAATAGACGTAATATTGTCATTCTTTTAAACGTTTGAGCCAAAATATATTCATGAATGACCCACACATGTACATGAGAAAACGGTATGCCTAATGTATCAAAATGATGTGCCATCTTATTGGACGTATCAGCATGATACTTGTTATCCGTTTTTGCTTTTGAGGTTTGATGTTTTCCGTATCGCAGAAACATTGATAATACGGATCTGCTCTAAGAAAAGGGCGTCTGTTTTACCCTTTAAAAATCATGTTATGGCTGACTGATATAAACTTATTTTATTCAATAACTATTTTGGGGCGCAAGGACATTGCGAAGATGTTGATATGTTGAATAAGATATTTTATTGTATCTGCGTTCATTAAATAGCCAAATAAAACAGAGAATTTTGTCTAGTCCAGGTGCCAACTATTGGATATAACATTAACAACTTCTAATGTCAATATTTCTGTTTTTCCAATTTTGACATGGGTCGAATACAATTGGAAAGAGAAAATCCAGTTTTGATCCGAAATTTAGAGATCCTATCAAACAACATTTCTAATATAAATTACCTTCTCTTGAAAATGACAACCACCACTATGATTGTGCTGAGTATGATTACTATTGCAATGATGGTGAGTACTGCAATCAAGGTGACGTCCGATCCTGCATGAATGAAATAATGTAGAAAAATACAAAAACCCATATTTTGTCAATCCTTTTGTCGCACTAAGTTATATATTGTTACTAGTGTGAAGCACACATGTTGGGAGGCTTCGAACATCTACGCATCATAATTGTTACTTAAACACGATTTAAAATATTTTCGAAAAATAAAGTCGGCTGAAGCAGAATAGATCCATTCGCCGCGAATAGAACTGTGTGGACACAACAATGACAAGCCGGTTACGATTTGAATAGCATTACAACAAAACATTTAAATGGTGTTCGACTTTATTTTCGAAAAAAAGTTTTTATCGTGATTTTAGTATTCAGTACTATCATAATCATCATTTTTTTTTATTATCATCATCATCTACATCATCGTCCACGTCATCCTGTATGTAATTATCATTAACTATCGTCGATGATACCTCGACAACCATGGTAGAATCTGTGGCATGCTTGCGGAAAACTCGCCATTTACCTTGTTTACTTTGTACATATATTTTTGTAATGGATTCGTGTAAAGTCTAGGATAAACATTCAGCAAGATGCTTTCCAAAATATATGCAGAATTTATAAGGGCATGCTATACTCAAGCGGGAAAAAACATTTGTTTAATTTATCCTTTTCTTTTCTTTTTTTTCTTTTTACTTGTATTTAACTTTTCTTTTTAATTTTCTCTATCTTTGATCTTTGAGAGTTTGAGAACTCATAACTTTAGAAAGAATTGTCTGGTTTTGCTCATTTTTCACATTTCGTTCATCTAAATTTGCCGCATTCCAAGATAGTACGATAATTCCACGGGTTGATTCTCCTTTAATTAATTTTTTATTTCAACCGTGCAAATCATTCATATTTTCTTTATTTTTGTATAATTTGTCTGACATAACACACTGTATATGAAAAAAGTGTAATCAGAACAAAATGTTGGCTGTATTATGTCGATGACGTTCAAATGAATAAATTCCAAATTCCAATTTCCAATTGAGCAATAGGTTTGTGTCCAGAACTCACCGAGTGTTGGTTCCGTTGTGGAATCTTGATCCCGAACTAATGTTTGCAAACTTACGTCATATACATGTATATCTGTGTCTTCGGGAGAAGAGATCAAATGGATCTAGAAATAAAAAAAAAATGAAAGGAAGAGGAATATAATCAGAAACATGACTTGGGTAGAATATAAATACAACAAAAAGTTTTCACCGGTATATTAAAAAAACATAACTTTTAACGGGGAAGTGTCTAATAACACAATTTACAGATCATTATGTTCATCAACTACCTAGCTAGATAAACACAAATTCAGCGTATGACGACGTTTTAAACCCAATTTCATACATCGCTCACATGTTGGCCAAAACTTCCTGGTGTGATATCCCCATGAAAATGTGCTAGTGTGATAGCAACATTATGAGCACAAAATTTAAATAACTTACTCCAATCTTTCTGAATGTCGTTTTTTAGCTCTAAGAACGACCTGATATAAATATATAATTATTGTATACAAAATCAAAGAAAGTTTATACAAGTTAATTCCGTCAGAAATGAAAATAACTTAAAGAAATATATGTAGTTGTTGTAGTTGTTGAGCATGATTATATCACTATTATTTTTAAACCATGAGTAAATTAATAAATGAAACATATATGTGTATACTTTGTAAGCTGAATAAAAAAGTATGCATTACCAAAATTTCATTTCCAGTTCGTCTGCAAGAAATTTTCCTGGTAGAACTAGAACCTCTAAGGACTTCAACGG
>BQKZ01002692.1:12021-31137 GCA_036244855.1 Temnopleurus reevesii | reverse complement strand
TATTATTATTACCCTGGCTTTAGCCCGGCAGCCATCCGCGGCGCACTTGGCATTTCAAGGAATAAATATTCCTGCCAGATACCCATTTACCTCACCTGGGTTGAGTGCAGCACAATGTGGATGAATTTCTTGCTGAATGAAATTGACGTCAACACAGTTGCAATTGATGGCCAATCAAATGCCAATCAGTTGCAAATTGGAAAGCGCGCTTTCATTCGCACTGGGAAACTTTTTTTTTCAGAGCAACGAAATCATTAAAATCCCAGGAAACTTTCCTAAGTGCTTTAGACTCAATTTAGACTCTCTTATATTGATTTCCACTGTAACAATCACTTGAATATGACATACTTAGCTTGATAATATATATTTTTATATTACTTATCCACTTCCGTTAAGTACCCTAGTACATCCAACCCTTTAAAGAGCTAATCCTTTGTTGATGCCACTAATATATTGCGCAAAGAAATTTTCGGGGCCATTGCATAATAGTAGTCAATAGAAATCATTATGAATATTCCATTAGCAGTATTTGATAGGAATTCGCCACAGAGATCAATGGAAACTATAAAGATACATGAAGCATTAGATGTCGATAAAAATATTACATGCAATATGCATCATTTCCGCATGATCGATGGGCTTGATAACAAATACATAGCTGCAGAGGCAATGAATGAATTACCAGGGCCCTATTGCATAAAAAGTTTCGTTTAAACGCAAGTCAGAAAATTTAACGCAACTCTAATTTTACCCAATCAGGAACGCGTATTTACGACTTGCGTTAAATTTTCTGAGTTGCATTTAAACGTAACTTTTTATATAATAGGCCCCTGATGACTTACATCATCATTTTCCAATTTAGTGAAGTGGACAGCGGATCAGTATTCCAATTTCAAGTGTTACTGAAATGTGAGTACTCAAACTTTTCGTATTTTGATCTATTAATTTGCAGTCATAAATAGGTTCAGCATCTTTTTAACAGGGCTTTATGCTCTTCAAACAAACTATCAAAACGACTAGATGAGTGAGTAGTCAGCTGCGAGCCAACTATTATTTCAGCCAAACCATGACCATTCTTTAGTTTGCGTGCTCGTTTCAAAAGTGTCACATCTAGAACCTTTGACCATGTTATCTTGCAAACGATTTAACAAACCCCTTTTGGCATAATAACAATCGTTAATAATGATAATAGCAATCATCGGGTATGAATATTTTAATCATCTGGTAAGCTTAGATATGTGCAAATAAAAAATCACGTGTTGCTTAACTCCGATTCGGTCTTCATAATCATTATTGAGGTAGTACAAAAACTAATATAATTATCTTTTTTGTAAAATGATCTTGCATATTTCCAGTTAAACTGGTTTAACAGCAATTTTGAGAATATGAATTAATGATTTGATATTTACAAGAACTTAGTAATTAGAATAATGAAACAGTCCAGTTACGTAACTATGAGAAAATAAATGTGGTTTATTGTTTGAAAAAAATTTACTGTTTAAACCAAATTTTCAATATCATTTTAAGTTCCCGATTTTCTTCAAAGTTGTTTGAGCATTTGACATGCGTTAACCTACTTTTGATGAAATAAAGCGAATTTCAAGAGTGGTGAAAAATGAGGTAGTGCAGCTAATTTTAATTCGTTATCCTTTTAAACGCTTAAGTCATAACTCACAAGGAAATTCATTACCAGGCAACAATGAAAGCCCACATTTTTTATTTACAATATTGACTTGATGAATTGCCAATACAAGTGTCACCAGCTCGATAACAATGGGTCATTAGCATTAACACACGTGGATTTTACCTCAAGTTCTCTATTTCCATTCAGTATTATACGATGGTATTGAGTAATGGCCCTTTTCAAATAGTGTATATTGATATTGATAATATACGTATATTTCTGTTCAAGGCACCGTCAGACGGTTACTTAAATCACAACTAGACAATACCCCGTTCCTATCATGTTTTGTTTTGCAGTCGGTGGATGAAGCATTACGGAGCTTAAGCAAAGAAGACGGAGGGCCGATCAGGACGATATTTCTCAAGAGCGGGGAAATCTAGCGGGCGTTCTCAACCTCAGCGGCCCGATAGATTTTCCGCGCTTGAGAAATAACGTCCTAATCGGCCCTTCCGTCTTCTTTGCTTATAATAATAATAATAATAATATATATGATTTATATGGCGCCAAATCCACTTTTCACGAAAATGCTCAAGGCGCTTAAGCTCCGTACTGTCAGGATTATGGACGGTAGAAAAAGAGTGCCCATCTGATTAATTAATGGGTAATTAATGAAAACTGCGCATCTGATGTATGTATCATTAATTGCACGCATCAGTTGCGCACTCATTTTCTACCATACACAAACCCCCGTCCAAAACCAACGTCCATTAATTTTGAAAACCCACTCACATCCACACTACAAGCGCGGACTAATTACGCAGGAGGGTAAATATTCACCTTTGAATGGTACAATTACCAAATCATAACTTTGCACTATCATTATTTGGCTCACGTTCCTTGTTTGCAGATCAGTCAAGAATCACCATGGCGTCGCCACGTTGCAATAATATATCTGGAAATGCTGTTTAAGGAAATACAACTTCCAGTGGCCTCTAACATAGAGGATACAATTGGCATTACGGTGAATTTTAATCGCATATCTTTGGTAAAATTTGTACAATAGAATTTTTGAATCAATCGTATCTATTTTATGTTACAGACCCTAGTTTGTGATTGGAATTCAAAGAAGCACATTTATATGCATGCAGAGGCTGCATCCCGCATCTTTCGAATGAGTTTCCCACGACTAAAAGTGTCGTCGCTACATTGGAGTCAAATACATAAGATATATTTTAAAACTACACCATCTCCCGAGGTAATCTGGAAACGAGAAAAGCACTATCATCCAGATTCCATGTCCACCTACGAGTTGCGGCCTCTTCCGAGTAAGGTTTCACCATAATTATTCAATTGTCACCACGGTACTGGAGCAAAATATCTAAAAATTTACTTTCAAGTTACGTAAATTGCCGATAAGAAAGCACATTCATTCAAAGGCCGTATCCATTTCAAAATGGCGTCTAACGAGTCTAACTACGTTGGTAATAGCACTACAAATGCCCTAAACCCGGTTGACACTGTTTATGCCATTACGATTCTGCTAAGCGTGTCCTTCAATTCCCTACAGCTGATCGTTTTGCATCACCAAACGGAACTCCAGGAGTACATGCGAGTCTTATACCGGATCCTTGCAGTGTCAAACATGACTTTGAGCGTCAGCTGGAATTTATGGCTCATTCTATGGTTCTCGTTCAAAAGTCCAGAGATGTGCCGTGCGATATGTATGTCTTTTGGGTTTGCTTATTACGTCTCCTTGATATCTGTCATGGTGTGCTTCTGCGGAAGCAGCTTGAACCTATGTCTCCTGGTCACGAAGCCACTACGATACCACACGATTGTAACAAGAAGGAGATTCTACATCACACTCGGATTAACCTACCTTGTGATTTCCACGATGTGTTCCATATACCTGCCTATCCCTCAATCGCCCTTTATAAAGCTTCTGATTGATCGCTGCACGGCGGTGAATGTCCAGGCAGCCGCGCATTGGACGTCAGTAGTGCACACGATGATTACGGCATTACCGGTTTGCGTGACCGCTCTCTTCACGACGGTCATCCACGTTCGGTTACTCAGTATTGCGCGTCGGTTACGGAACAATGTAATTCTGCCCATGCGCACGATCTCAACCCGGAAGAGGATTTGCGGTTGCTTCGGTTGTGGCTGTAGCGACGTTGCCGAAGGTGCTACTGTTCATGATGTCAACCTGAGCGTGGATCCGAGCGGTGATCCAGGTCCGCCAGCCTATGCAACAACCCGAAGGCGACTAAACGGACTGATCACCATTCTTCTTCTAACAACATCATTCTATGTCGTTTGGATACCATTTGTTATATCATTTTTTATACCGATTCATCCATCTGTTCTTAATATCATTCGAAAGCTCTCAGTTTCTAATAGCTGGTTTCAGCCTGTGCTGTACTTACTCACGAACTCTGAGGCCAGAGGGCTGTGTGTTAAAGTTCTACGTAGTTGCAACCAGAGATGATAATGGAAATACATATTCTCACTTGTCTGATTCAAATGGAAAACTTTATAATGAGTTGACAACTTATTGAAATACACGATGTATTGAGCATGCTTAGGTCAACATTTACTTGAGCTCAATCAATAAAATTGAAAAAATTTTTTTCACGAGTTCCGTATTTAGCCGGAACAAGTTCATTGCTGAACGTATTATAGCTTTAAAGCGCATTTCTGTTTCTGGTGAGGAAATTCTTTTCCAATTGGAAGTATATGGAGGCAATCCTAAAGTGTTTATAATACACCACAATGAGTTTCAAGCAACAAAGGTTTTCTGAGAGTATAATTAAATCCATTGTCACATTTTTCCTGCATTAACACAGAAAATCCCATGCGGGGCAACACTATAAATAGAACTTTATCTAATATTCATTCATTCATTTTTTTTTGTTTTATAGGTTTTCCTAGAAATAGGTTTTGGTGTATTATATCCATTTATTTTAAAACAAATAATTACGTACAGGTTGTGGTCAATTTTGTAAATGTTTTATTTGTGATCGTTGCAAGTACCAGTCTAAGGGGTGATTTTCAAAAGTTGCAATTGATCCCAAGCTGCAGTTGATCGGAACATGCCAATCAAAATCTTTGTTTCATGCTGGCCTTGCTAAATGCGCATTCCGTGAGCGAATAAAAATGCGCGTCACAATTCGCAACGTTGCAGTTGATTTGCAGTAGATTTTGAACAACATTCCCTACGTTGGTATGGAATTTAGCAAATTATGTATTTTCCTGCAAATTCGACAAAGGGTTTCCTTGGCGTAGGTTATTAAACACCCGATGTAAAATTGTAAATTTAAATTTTGGATAATTATATACAAAAATCCTTACAGTGGCACATCAGAGAGAAGGGGATCTCAAATATTCGCATATCGTTACCGGGCACTTCTTTATCAAAGCCTATTTTGCAATTTCAATATAATATTCAAGCAAAAATCTTAAAAGATACTCATAATGTTTGCATTCAATGAAAACATGCACTTTATTGCTTTCAAATGGTATTAAATGAAGCATAAGATAATGCTCCAGTTTGAATCAGAAAAAAATATCTAATTCTTTTTTCCTTAATTAAATCTTCTTTCCTTGTTTAAAATGTTCAATGATGTCTTGAGCAATCTAGAGTGGATTTGGTGATAGAGTAAATTACATTATTATTATTCATTATGAATATGCGAACGTATAGTCATTAAAAAGATGAACATGAAGGCCATTTTGATAAAAGCGGCGTATTCCTACATTACTATCATTGTGTTGAGACACATGATAGCTTAATGATCGTTTAACATAATTTGACCTTCGACTATTTTGTGTTGTTAATCATGCGGTAGGCAAGAATTAATCACCTAAGTAATAATATCTTTACACCCTGCTGAATAGGCGGGTTTACTAATAGATGCAAATTTTATGCATACCTCTAACACAAAGGTTGTTCTTGACAATCCGATACCTTGCCCGAGGCTTGCCCGACATAGCAACAAGTTATGTATGCAAACTGGATTCAAATTATTGTAGTCTTATTGTTATCAACCGGTCTATGGAATACCACATAACTACGTTAAAAGCACATACATTTAATATATAAGTAAACCCGCTTATTAAGAATTTATGTATTTTCTTTGCTACATTGTAAATTTCTTCCTGCTTCGAAGGTATATTTAGCATCTGCCACTCTTTTTTTTCCACGATAACTCTAGTCTTAAGCCCCGGTCACATAGGACCCCGGAAGCAACACGATTCACCCCGACTCTTTGTTAATTCACAGTTAACGGCCTCAGAACAACGAGTCGGGTGAATCGTGTTGCTTCCGGGGTCCTATGTGACCGGGGCTTTACCGCACTACGGGGCAGAGGTGTATGTATTCAAGGAAAAAATTCAAAATAGAGCTAGAAGAACATGTAATGGCTTGATCAATAGATACTTCGTTAAAATGTATTAGCAAAAACGACATAATTCGATTTCATTATCATGAACAAATATATTGCATTTCTGTCAATTACATAGTGATGGAAAACTATCTGGTGTAATGATTGGTTTGATGCATTTCCATTACATCTTTGTCGTTTTCAATACCATCATCAATAGATTCAATGGGCGACTTCAAGTACGGTGTTGAACGGTGGTGTTGGTGTTACAGCAAAACCAACACCAGCCTCAACACCAAACTTGAAGACTATCGGTGTTTGGGGTAGACCTCGCAAGATTCTGACGTATTTCCGGTCGTTTCTGTATCACTTCTGTAAACTGACCAATGGTGTTGGAGCTCGGTTTACGGACCGTTTTGCTCTCTCAACACCACCACCAACACCGAACACCGTACTTGAAGTCACCAAATATGTGAATTGGGATCAAGGGAACGACATTGTCATGTAGACATTGGGATATTGACAGTTCTGTTTCTTAATCAAATCCTACTGACTCGTGTACTTCATATGAATAAATGGAGAGCTAATTTAAAGGCATTGTATAACATTGTTTTCATTTAAAAAAATTCTCAACTGCCAGATCCTAGAGGTTATCTGAAAGGTTAATGGTGCATATAAACTAACCTGGGAAAATATTAAGCTTTAAAATCAACATTTAGTGCTTGAAACAAGCGAAAATCTGAAACGTCACCTCCATAGGCTTTGTACAGGAATTAATGCGTCATCCTTACGCTTTAATATGTACATAGATATCTTGATCGTGCATATAACGTGAATAACTTTCTTTATTTTTGGATCCTCTGTAGATTTTTCATCCATCTAAATATATTTAGATAGGACAGACAGCTTGGTTTGAGAATTTTTTAAATTGTGCAACTGCAATGTGTGACACTGTCGTTAAACAGAAAGATCGATTTCGATTGAATTTGAGAAATTAGAGTAATTTCATCTATCGTCATGATCGTGCTCCGTATAGTGTAACTTTAATACCTGATCCTATTGTAACACGTGAGAAAAGCATGATTGTAAATTGAAAATTAACTTTTCCAAAGACAATTGTCCTGAAAATGGACCCAAGAAAAACTCTTCCGATACTCTTTTTTTCCCTCGGATAGCGTATCTTTGTCGCCTATTATACATGTTATATGAATGTTAATCATTCACAAAATCGTATGATTATATTCATATACCTAATACATATTTCTTGCAGATCGGTGTACCGTAATGATAAAATTACTCCTACTGAATTCAATTACAAACACAAATACCATGAATATGGCAATTATTTTCTACAATCACAATCTAAACAAATTGAAATTTTCGTGTTTTTCCGTTTTTTCATATTTTATACCCTCTGCAAACAATGTATTTTTGCAATCCTAATTTCAAGTATATTGCATTGTTCTGTATTATATATATTTACATACCCCCGAAGATGAATGCAATTTTGTAATATGTTTATAATTATTTTACTTGTTCGTTATACTGTTATACTTTGCTATATATATTATACTTTAAAAATATAAATATTTTTTGAAATTGACAATTTACTGTATCGTTTATTACATGTTATGCTTCTTTAGTGCAGCACATTGTGCCTTACTTGAAATATGCTATAACAAAGGTCGATTCATGTTACAATTGAAAAGAGAAAAATCACCCAAGACATTTGACACTGGTTGATAGGCTTAATATCCTTTGAAATTGTGTCACCATTTTCAGCTTCTTTGCAGATCTCTACAGTATAACATTATTATAATCACCCATCACCCACAGTAAAATATCAATGAGCATAAAAAGTATGAAATGTACTTTTGAAAACCGGTCTTAGCAACCTTTTAACCCACAAGGTTTCATATATTTCATGGACATACTGCATATTGTAAAGAGGATTATGATTTGCCAGTCTAGATTTTTTCCAAAGAAACAATGCAAGCATATATCAGAGATCCCATGTTCCCAAAAGAAATATGCGATTTTTGATATACTGAGTATTATATGCCCATTTCATATGCTGAGTATTATATTATAATTAACAGTATTATCTGTATTTCTTCGATAGCAGTACAAACTCCAGGAAGTTTGTTCAGCTTTTACTCCCATTTTGCACTCATACATTAGTGTTCTAATCTTTACAATAATTGGGGAGTTTTAACTCCCTATATTGGTTATTAGTGACTGAGATGTACTCCCAATCTACGGAAGAATTCATATTTCTATCCGTTTGGAGGTGTGCCATGTCGACAGTCTCAGGGGCCTTGTAACATAACAGCTGAAATTAAACTTACGTTAACCATTAATCGTAAGTCTATGGCAAAATGTGTACCAAAGAGACACAATTATTTGCAAATGTAATCGTTTCTTTTTATGTTACAGGTCCCATATCTGATAAGCGTTAACCGTATCAATCACATTTGAAACGGGCGTTTCGTAATTATCGACGTCATCTTCGGCGTTTGTTTGAAGGCCGCTGCACCAGAAGTTGCAGGCAAGGAAGACAATTTGCGCTGTTTTATGACTCGGTCGGGGATCGAACCCACGACCTTCCGTTCATGGGGCAGACGCTCTACCACTGAGCCACACATGTCCGATGGTCATATGGTTACTAACTCGCAGTGACGACTTTCATATTCCGATGACAATGTTGGCTTACTTTTCTGGATTTTCATAATCTACGTTTTTATCTTCGTCAGTCGTTGGCTTCAAGGTTCCGTATCCATCTAGCGATGGTGTCTATTTTTGCTGTTTTATGCCCCTTTGGAGCTTGTCGTATTGTTCATTTTTTCTTCCTTTAGTTTGTTGCTCAGTTGCGGTGTCGACGTTTATTGGATCTTCATAGTCTGATGTTACTGTTGGCTTACTATCTGGAGTTTCATAATCTACGTTTTTATCCTCGACAGTCGTTGGCCTCAAAGTGCCGTAGTCATCTAGCGATGGTGACGATTTTTGCTGTTTGAGGCCCCTCTGGAGCACGTCGTATGGTCCATTGTCCCCTTCTTTAGGTTGTTGCTCAGTTGCGGTGTCGACGTTTATTGGATCTTCATAGTCTGATGTTACTGTTGGCTTACTATCTGGATTTTCATAATCCAGGTTTTCCTCTTCGAGACCAGTCGTTGGCCTCAAAGTGCCGTATTCATCTAGCGATGGTGACGACTTTTGCTGTTTGAAGCCCCTCTGGAGCGTGTCGTATTGTTCATTTTTTCCTCCTTTAGGTTGTTGCTCAGTTGCGGTGACGACGTTTATTGGATTTTCATAGTTCGATGTGACAGTTGGCTTACTATCTGGAGTTTCATAATCCAGGTTTCCCTCTTCGAGACCAGTTGGCCTCAATGTACCGTACCCATCTGACGTTGCTAGTGACTTTTTTGGCTTTATGCCTCTCTGGAGCACATCGTATTGTTCATTTCCGTCCTCCTTAGGTGGTGTATCATTGTGTTGAGGCACAGTAGCGCCTTGAGCACCTTTCAACAGAGATTGATAGGTATTGCCATCCGCAGTAATTTCTTGAGTGACAGGGGGCTTGGAAGGCACTTCTTGGTCAGGTTCAAGAACAGAATATTCATGCATGTCATCAGACTGCAGAGATTGGTAAGTATTGTCATCAAGCTTAATTGGGTTAGGTGGATGCTCCCCCTGATCAGGCTCGAGGGTAGAATAATCAGGTTCTCTTCTCTGAAGGTCTTGATAATTGTTATCTGTACCTGAAGGAGTTCCTTTGTTGGTATTTGTGACATTCTTGGCTGTATTATGCAGTTCCTGCGTCTGATGTGGCTTCAAAGTAGAATAACCAGGCTCTGGTCTCTGAAGATCCTGATAGCTGTCTTCTGTTTTGTTGCTTTTAGATTCACCTATAACGCCAACATCAGGTCGGAGGGACGCATATTCCCCGTCGTCCTTTCGTAGATCCTGATAAGTATTGTCAGTTGCTGCTTTTGGAATTACATCTTGTTGATTGTTAGGGGATCCATGCTTGATTCCTTTCAAAACTCCATCCGACTTTTCATGCCCGTTTCTAGTAAGTGCTTGGTAAGGACTTGAAGAAGGTTGCGCTGCAGACTTCGACCTTGACCTTGCAGAATCACTGTCTGGTAAATTGTATTCGTGATATTGCCCCTGTTCCTTCCCACCGAAGACCAAATTGTAGTCCTCCTCTCCAACCTCATTGTAGATTGTAACGTTGGTCTTGGGAGGATATGAAGAAGGTAATTCGGTATACTCGTGGTAATTTGTATCCTCCGACGGGTTTATTGGGGTAAGGCCTTTTGTAGCAGTCTTGTTGAACTCATTAAACTCTGCATACTCATGTTGCTCGTCGTTGTCGTTCTCATATACCGGATTCACAACGCTGTTTGAGTCTTTAATCGCTGATTTCTGTTTAGTCGATGCTAAATATATTCTGCAAGAAAGAAAACGGTAGGAATATTAAATAGATAATTAGAAACCGCACAGCATTTTGAGCATTAATGATACATTGACAACTCCGATCACAAAGGATTCAACTGGACTAAGAATTGTAATGGAACTTGCTGAATCGGGGTTTCTATGTGACTGTGGTTGTAGGAAATTGTTGAGAAGTATTTACTAGGATTTTATTGGACGCTTATTTGAAGGAATATTGAATTTGATTTGTCTATATTGACTTCTAACAACCATTTGTTACAATACATATCGAATCTATTTAGTAAAGTTTGCATCCCCTCTTTCGATTTCGATACCAGTACAATATCATCTGCATACATTAAACAGTTCACTAATTTTCCATTTTACTCAACTGGATTTGTGTCATTGGTTCCCAATTCATCTGGTAAATCGTTTAGATACAGGTTAAATATAGTGGGGCTGATTGTACAGCCTTGTTTTACACCTATATTGGTTTCATATGATTGTGTTACACCTTCGTTTGTTACAAATGATAAACGGGTTGTTGACACAAATTTGCAATCAATTAGAACTATCTAAACCATTGTTTCATACGCGTCAGGTCAGGGGCACACACACAGTGCGCGCATGAAAATGTGTTTCTAAATTCGGAGCTCATTTGCAGTTAATGAGCAATCAATTTAAACCTTGTAGTGACGTCTCAATGGTCAGACAGTAATCAATTGCACTTTCGGAAATATTGAAACAAATCTATGTTACTTTTCTAAAAGGTTTACCTTCTTTTATAGTAAATAAATCCTGCGACTAGGGCGATGAGAAGAATTACCACAAGTGCTACGAGTGCAGGAATCAATGCATTGCTCTGACCTACATGCAAAAAGGAAAGGAAATTAAGAAGAGTTGAATGTGATAAACATTATACCGACGATATGGATGGGAATATATAACATCACATTGCCTCCACAATTTCGCACGTATCGATGCTAAAGGGAGATTAGGCGGAAACAGATAATTGAAATGCATGAATAATATACCTATTTGTTTAATGTGAGCTATTGCGTCCTCGATGGCCGGATGGTATCAATATGTCGCTTTGTGTGAGAAAAACATAATTCCTCAACTGTAGTGAAATCTGATCATTTTTTAAAGTGTTGATGAATGAGATTGATCTGTAGAACCAGGGTAATAATAAGCTCTTGTACGAGATCAACATACTACGACAATTAGCAACATGAAGTCCATGGCCTTGGATTCAAAGTTTGTGTTTCAGACCGCAAACTTCCACAAAAATTGTGCAACTTCATTTGCTACGTTCTTGCCCCTGATGCGAATATCATTTTCACCACATGTATTATTCAAAGATCAGATCTGGGTTAGATGTGTAACCATCTTAGACCCAACGGGATTCGAAGCTACATTGGACTCATACAGACTCAGATATCTCATAATAGCACAGTTCAATTTAGCAAAATTATGCTTACATGGACTAAATGCCGATAGGATCCACTGGTTTATGTTAGAACATCTGTTTTGGCTCATATTATGTATTGCATAATTCATATTTTTACAGCATTTCCTTGAAGTAAGTCAAAAAGAAAATTCACGTCCTGGGACACCAAATTTGGGGTCTTAGTTGGGGGGAGGAATATTTTTTTATCTACGCAGGACTCTAATAATGACTCTTCAGTTGGCGCTATGCAGAGCCAGGGGTTATCATTGAATACGAAAAGTACGTACAGTTATGTTTATCTAACATGTCTAAGCACATCATTACGAAATACATGTACAACCCTGGTCACAAACTTGACGTCGTAAGTCGCGAACTTCACGATATGGTCGCAATTCACAGTGCACACGAATTGCCATTGACAGAATTAAGGTTTTCCATAATATAAAGTACAAATTGAAATTTCATATGCGCAGCCAAGATTTTGAAGCCCTCCGATAAGTTTAAAAAAAATCCCACTAATTTTGCACCCTTCTCAGCGAATTAACTGAAAAGAAGACAAACAAACCGAAAAACACAAACAATCCTTTGACGCCCCTAGGTTTGACCCGGTGGAGTGGACTAGCGCCCCAAACCCCCCCCCCCCCCCATCCGGTGTGCTCATGTATACTGACCTGACGACGCTTGTCCATCTGGTGGGTTTGCATCTTCAGTGCTTCTCGCAGATGTGCTTTGAAAATGTGTTTGTAAAGGAGATGGACCAAGGGTGGTAACTACCGGTGGAGGTACCGTGGTCTCTGAAGGCATCGATGAAGATAATGGTCCATAGGTCATTGGTGGTGTAGATGAGAGGGGGTCCGAAGTAGAGGAACTGGCCTGAACTGTTTCACGAGTGTTGGCTGTAGTAATACAATCATAAAGTAATGAGTGTATTTTTACTTCTTCATGAATAATCACGAATGTAGCAAAATGGTACTGAACCGGTTCAGCGTGAACAGGGAATACTAACTATTAACCATTAATATGTTAAAACGATCAATAGCAGTTATGTATTCTAATACAAATTGTGTAAAACTGTAAAATGCGATTACAATTTCGCGCGCATATTACCGAAGGACTGAGACTCAAATAATTTGACCAACGATATCTAACGACTACTGAACGGAACTGTATACCATTCCATTGCACTTTAAAAAGAAGTTTCGTCTTAATTATTGCCCAAGAAAAATTTTGTAAACGCGCACGTATATGTTTGCAAGTACATCTCAATATTAAAGGTAGTTGTTGTAAATCAATTCTATGTTGGTTTCTGATTATGGTCAAAACAGGAAGCGTACTCTGTGAAGTTTTCGTTTTGTAGTTTATGAACTGAGACGCAAAGTTTGTGACCCCGGACCTTTCAAAGGATGTCCGATTTGCGTCCTGGGTCATAAACCTAAATTACAGGTAGGACAACTTAGACTTCCCTATCTGGTTCGCAAACATTGTGTCTTGTGTCACAGGTTTGAGTCACAGGTTATGGACTTCACGTGCCAAATCGCAAATTCCATGACCTACGCTCCGTAACATGAAGCTTTCCAATCGATAGTATGATTGATTGGTATCAATCGAAATACATGGGATATCATGTAGTAAAGATCTGCGATTGATCACAATCTCTTTAAAGTTACAGGTCCTTAATTGGTCGAAGGCTTCACAGCACGCCTGCGCAATCGGTGACCTAAAAGGGGAATTACACCCAGACAATAATGTACTGTCAGTAAATGAAGAAAAATCAGATGAACAAACTGTGAAAATTTGAGCAAAATTGGATAATCCGTTCAAAAGTTATGAATTTTCAAAGTTATCATTTCCACCTGTGCTGGGCATCCTTGAAATGGCATGCGTATAGCTAATTAGCATAATCTGTGATGTCATACATGGAGAACTCCTCATTCACTTTGTATATAAATTTATTGAAAATGGATCAATATCATATTTCAAATGAGGAATCAACCCCGTTCTTTCTGGAATGCTTGCAGAATTGATGTGGCTATAATATATATAACCGAAGAAACACAATTTTGTCTACTTTTCTGGAAAAAGAGGAAAATGTGAAATTTTATGTACAAAGCAAATGGAGAGTTCTCCATGTTGGCCGCCATTTTGTGCCTGTGCGTTTGCCAATTTAAGGAGCCCATGAGGGGTGTAAATCAAAACTTTGAAAATTCATAACTTTTGAATGGATTATCCGATTTTGCTCAAATTTTCACAGTTTGTTCCTCTTATTTTTATTCATTTAATGATAGCAATTTAATCTCTGAGTGTAGTTCCCCTTTAAAGGAGCAGCCATACTTACCTTTCGCGCTTGTACTTATTTGTGTCTGAAACGTAGTCGCCGGTAGAGTGATAGGAAGAGTGGGAGGATTTGTAGCTGGTTCGGCTGTTACGAGCACATTTCTATTTGGAGCACTAATCACCAGAAGCTGCATGCTGCTAATCGTAACTAGTCCCTCTCCTTTGGCTTGAAAGATCACCTGTAAATAGGACGGCGATTTCGTCAAGAACATTTTTAAATTTCCGGTTACGTTCTCGTGATTTTGGGGAGGAAAGTCGGTGTAAGCCATCTGTATCACTATGGTAGGTCCATTTATTAGTGATTATGTTATTGCTCGAGTGCAACAAAGTGCAACGCTATAGTCGAAATACATTATCTTCTCAGACGAACATGTCTCTGTCGATCATTGGGTTATAATACATTCCCTTAGTTGCAAGAATAATAATAATAATGATAATAATAATTATACGTTCTTATATAGCGCCTAACACTAACTTTATCAGTTGCCTCTAAGCGTTCTACAACGTAGCATAATTACCCTGGCATAAGGAGTGTAACTGTAAGTAGCGTGCTGTATATCAAGGAAAAAAGTCCTGCTAGGCACCCAGCAAAAGTAATGATTAATGAGTATATAATGCAGGCCTAAGTTTTTAAAGAAGTGATGCACCATTTAAAGCGAAAATATCCACCATAAACCTACCGTCAAGGATTCGGAGGATGCATTTCAAGATGCCTTGAGAGCTACATCACTTAGATACCAGTTGCCATCGTTACCAGATCGACAATTAATGATCAATTCAAGGCTACAAAATGGTGTTATTTTTAGAGACCCTTTCAATATCTGGTGATAATGTCAGCAAAGTCTCACTTAACAAACAGTTGAAGCATAAAAAATGAAGCTAAGCATGCTAATGGACTATATTAAGCTATAAATGGTGCTTTGAGTATTTGAGGATATGTTTAAGATAAGTTATATGGTTCTAAATGCACGCATTCCATATTACCTGCAGTCTCATATTACCTGCATGTACCCTAAATGCAGGCCTAAGTTTTCAAAGAAGTGATGCACCATTTAAAAAGAAAATATTCGTCATTAACCTACCGTCAAGGATTCGGAGGATGCATTACAAGATGCCTTGAGAGCTACATCACCTAGATACCAGTTGCCATCATTACCAGATCGACAATTGATGATGTAACTCCCAGTCCAGAGTTGTGAGGATGTACTACTCGCCATGTCTTCATTACTCTTAATGTAATATCCTAATTGGAGGAAAACATTGCCGTCAACGCTTGCAGCAGTTGGCAGCATCCCTTCAAATGCAAAACACCCGGTGTCAGTAACGGCGGTGCCATGATAACCTGCAACATTCAATTGTAAAGCAAAGGAGGACAAGTGGGTCAAATTTGATTATCATGACATAATTTGAAGACATGTCTAATCATGACGCTCATGAAAAGCATCATTGCAAGCGCATGGTTTAATATCCGTAAATAAAACAATCATTTAACAACTGGTACATTGGTACGACAATTTGTTAAGCCTGTTTTCACTTCCTGTCCAAAACGTTGTATCAACCCAACCGGTCATCTTGTGACGGACCCCCCCCCCCCCCCCTCGATCCATAGCGACGCACGAACCTCCATATTTTTTTTCCTGAATTGCGTCATATCGCCTCCCACTTCGCAACAATATTCTTGTTACAATTCTTATCTCACCAAACGCGTTTTGACTGGACTTGAAATGTACATGAAATGTCATCATGGATCGATTCACAACATTAATCTTACAAAACCCTTTCACAATTGTTTGAAAAAAAAAATTGCATGGACTTGACTTAAATCTGACCCGACACAAATTATTCGGAGATCTTTTACTTTGGTGTACCTTTCTCTCTTTCGCAGATGTACCCGTAGTCGTGATTGCAGTCTTGATCATCCCAAAGATACCCTTCCTCACTCTTGAGATAGTAACAGCTCTCAAACGGTGGAAATTTATGGTAGGTGATTGGGGATCCGTCCATCCATACTAGTTCGCCATCGTCAGTACTTTCGATGCCTATCCAGAAATCACAATCATGCCGATGACCTTGTCCACTAGTATCACACATAGCGCCTGTTAGACTGGCCTTATCAGCGAGAAATTTCTGCTCCTCTTCACTGTCGATGGAAACTAGATGGAAACCGTCTATACTTTCGCACGATGTCTTTGCGGTATCGAAGTTAACTAGCTGGGTGTAGAAGTTATAGCATGACCCATTGTAGTTGAACATTAAAGATGCCATCAAACGGTTAGGACACGCTAAAACAGAATAAAACATATGACATATATAAAAATCGAGAGTGTGCAATGATGATAGCAGAAAAGGAAGTCACCCCGACATACGGATCTCACCCTGCTCTCTAACCAAATTAAAAACATTGTAATTATTACTTTCTTATTCCGTTTGAAATATGAGGTTTGCAGGTAATTTTTCTCAATTTCAATTAATACACATTAATTGATATATAATATGAATTCATAATTCATAGTTTAAATATAAGACAACTCAGTTTTAGCCGCAGAGTGGGATCAGACTGTAGGTCCGACTGCTTATAAAGGACCAACCTCTGGAATTGCCATGTTTTCATTAAATGAAGAAAAATCCAATGAATAATCTGTAAAAAATGTGAGAAAAATCGAACAATCTATTCAAAAGTTATGAATTTTCGAATTCACAGAGATTTGACGATCACTGCCGCTCATGGGGATCTGTGCGATCGGCAACATCGACGGAATCTATGACGTCATGTCGGACAACTCATTCACTCTGTACATATATATTTTTTTTAATTGACTAATTGTCAAATTTAGAGTAAGGTTGCAACATGATTCTTCTCAAAATAGATGCAGAATCGATAATGAAATGCTATACCCTAACCGAGAATTAGCATTTGGTTGAATTTTCCGAAAAAGAGGAAAATTTGAAATTTTGTGTACATATGAGTTGTCCGACATGACGTCACAGATTCCGTCGAATTTGCCGATCGCACGGATTCCCATCAGCGGTAGGAATCGTCATACTCTATATCTGTGACTTTTAAAATTCATATTTTTTTATGGGTTATAAGATTTTGCTCAAATTTTCATCCGATCTTTTTTTCATTCAATTAGAGCACGTTAATTACAGGGTTAGATTTCCCTGTGATGAAGATTAATTTAGATACAGAGAATGATAAACGATTACGTGGTGCTTTAAGATGCATTTATCCTCGTAGCAAGATCGTACATTTGATGGGGCTGCTCTTAAAACTTTATCATTTTTTTTTATTCTTTACGTGCTGTAAAATACAAGCATCTCATCGTATGGGGAATCTTTTACAAAAGAAAAGGAAGTGAATATCTTTGTATTATTTTCTTACGTGATTTATACCAATGCTTGCACAATTAAGTACAAGACTAAATTCGGTCGGATGTTCGAGAGGTGTTGCTAACACAATTTAAAATGAATTTCATTCAGTCCATGATCGTTCCCTTTCTGTATTTAGTTTAGTGTCACCAGAAAGTGTTCTTAACCGTCGATTCAAAATCCAAGCGGAATGTGGATTATATGAGTTTTGGTCAACGGCATTTTTCCATAATTTTCAGATTCCGATTTGATCTTTTTTTTTAATTTCTATGTTGAAATTATGAATTGAATTTTATTCCTTTTATGTGAGAACCGTGATTTTTATTGTAAATAAAGCAAAAAAAATTGAACAACAGTACAAAGTTTATTTCTTTGGCAAACGTAACCCGTCATAGGGGTACNGGGGGGGGGGGGGACGAACCAGTCCTGCCACCTACCTGCCCGCCTACTTCGAAAATTTTCATTCAACATTGTATTGTTTAATAAATGGGATGACCGATGGGGTCTAAATGAGGCTGGTAGTTAGCCACAACTGATATTCATAAAAAAAGACATATGGGCACTGTTTAGACTTGCAAAGCGGATTATACAGCAATTTTAGTAAAAAGTGTGAACTAGCCCCTTTCTCCCCTACAATCGAAACGACAGAAATTATCAATCGTGACAGAAGATAATCACAAATCCTACCTTCTTCCTTTTCGCAGATGTAGCCATATGTGTCACCACAATCATTTAGCATCCAAACGTAATCATCCTCGCTCTTTAAATAAAAACACCTCTCTGCCGATACAAAATTGTGATAGACGATGTCTGATCCGTCCATCCAGACGAGTTGACCATATTCGGTACTTTCCATTCCAATCCAGTAGTCACAGGGGTGCCTATTTGACCCCTGACCAGAACAGTCGCCTTCCGACCCACTGGATGTTTTGGCAAGAAAAACCTGCTCCTCTTCGGTATCAACGAACACCAAATGGAAACCAGGCATGGTTTTGCATTTCAATTTTGCTCTTTCTAGATCCAATTGTTCATCGTTGAACCTGTAGCATGAACCTCCAAAACTGTGCAAATCGGACGAACACTCTGCGGATAAGTAGTGGGGGATATGTATGTACTTGTCGCAATTACGTATTTGTAGTTCAACCTCGTATGATATCACAAGTTTTCTGCATTTTAAGTGTATAATATAGTAAAGGCCGACTTAGAACTTTGCGTGTTTAGCCTGCGTCGGAACAGCGTTTTTTTTATAACATTAAAAATGCACCCCGAGTGCGCAATATACGGTGATCAGTAGGTAGACTGACTTTCGGCTTGAGCTTTACGAGCGTACGCCTAACGTCGGTACGACCTGCGTATTTGTGCGTCCAGGGAGCGTTTTTCGTTTTCAAAATGCTGGGTCGATGCAGGCTAAAAACGCAAAGGTGTGAGTCGGCCTTTACTATATTATACACTTAACCCTAACTTACCTGGGCTATTTCGAGAGGTGATATTCCAGGGGGGGGGGGGGGGCTGATGGG
>BQKZ01002692.1:0-11492 GCA_036244855.1 Temnopleurus reevesii | reverse complement strand
GCGACCTTACACGCGGGCGCGCTAAATTTGGTCTCAAAAGTTGCGCGATAAGTGAAAGAAAAAAGTCATAAAATTTTGCGGCCGTAGCATTTCGCGTTGCGGACTTACGGCGCAAAGCGTCCAGGGGGGGGGGCATTATGGCCCCCCCCCCAGGTAAGTTAGGGTTAATGCAGAAAACTTGTGATATTATACGAAGTTGAACTACAAATACGTATTTTTTTTTATATATTGCTTCCATCCTGTTATATAAGTTGACATGGTTGATATCAATTTACAAATTGAATATCTTACCAACAAATACGATATAGGTAGATTGTGTGGTTTGATAAGCGGATGGTAAATTATAAGGTAAAGTTCAAGCCAAATTCCGATGAATATCAGGTACCTGGGAATTCTTGTGATCATAGTAATATTATTATAACTAAGCTGGCAATTGGATATTGTCCATTTTTATGAAAGGATTAGCATGATTAGTACTATAAAGGCAATGATGATTAGACAGGTAAACAATCCATAGTAACAATTTCCAACAATGTGAATTTTATCGAAGAAAATTAGTATTAAAGAAGAGCTATTTCCGAAATATAGATCGAGTTGAATAAGCCATTCAATCGAAGGGTTAGGGTATTGTTAATTGTATACCTGTATATTGTTATTACTACTACTATTATCATTATTACTACTTTTATTACTACTATTATCATCAGTGACTATTCTCATTGATCTATCATATGAACTAATTACTTTATCGTTTGATTATGATTGTAATTGCTTAGCATTTACATCATTAATTCATTTTTGTTTTTCAAGCAAATCATGAATGTTACGATATTTGAATTGAATACCTGAATTATGGAAAATGAGAGAGTCACTTTGGTTCAATCAAAGCGACGAAAATAATCCAACTGCTCAATATAAAGTCCATTTGAAACACGGAAACACAAACACACACATACAAGAAACCCACACACACATACAAATAAAAAGCACATCCTTACCATTACTATCGTCCCATCGATTTGCTCCATCGAGAGAACACGATATCCGTTTGATATCATCATCAATATTGACTAAATCTGTAAGCAAGGAAGAAAATCGATAACTTTGAACCATTAGAATATTAATTCAATTCTAATAAAAAAATAATAAAACCTTACACATGGATTTATATAAGTATTAATGTTGACTAGATCTATAAGCATGAATGAAAATTGATAACATTTATACCATTGAGTTTCAATCTAATCAGAAAATAAAGTCCTACACAACACCTTACAGGAATGTTTCGATTCGAGTGATGCAGTATTATCAATCAAAATAAAGGATTTGGGTATATGATTGAATATGCACGGTATCGGAAAGGTAATGACTATGCAGAATAATCTGTGATGTATTTTATTTTTGTAGCCAACTTTGTTGCACACATATTTTCGTCAAGCACAATTATCCTAAATTCAATTCATTCCTATCATTGAACATGCTGAAGGCAAATGTATAATTTTTTTTATATAAGTAAATTTGAAGAAACAAAAAACACACATAATTTGCATTGAACACGATATAATCTATGTCTGTAAAATTAAGTCGAACTCCAATTCAATGCCCCTTTGAAATGCTATTCGAATCGGAACCGACTTGGGATTGTTGTGTCCGCACATATAAATACACGGCGTACGGATCTATAGTTCCATAACCTGATAAACCACATTATATTTTACGGAAAGCCTTTAAATCGTGCTTTTGATGAAATTACGTTCTAGAGGAGTTTTTATGCTGACATGCGTGTTTAAAATGACGCGTGGCGTCTGATTTCCCTGAAAAATGGTCCTAGAAGTTGCGGGAAACTCGAAAGAAAAATATAAATGTGCCACGTGATCAGAAATTGTCGCGCGGCGAAATGGTCGACATTCTTCGAGGAGCCTACCTATGGTTAAGAATGTGTCTTATCATATATACCTTTTTGGTGTCTAAGGGGGTGTACAAATCAACTGCAAATCAAGTGCAAACTGCAACGTGCATTTTCATTCGCGTACGGTGTGCGCATTTAACAAGACACGCATGAAACAATGATTTTGATTTGCATGTTCTGATCAACTGTAACTTGTGATCAATTGCAACTTTTGAACAACACCCCCTAAGAGGAATGAGGCGAAATGGGAAGAAAATATTCCCCATTTGTATATGAGGAACGATATATCTCGATAAAGATGTTGATTACACATTGCCGAGTTTTGTTATTGTATGTGTTCATTTACTTTTTATCATGCAGGACCCCTCGTGATACCAACATCTTGTTGCGAGGGCATCCTGCTAAAATATTGATCAATAAATAAATAAATAAATGAATAAATAAAAATACCGTTATCATCCACCGCCTGTCCCACAACCGTGAAGTCGGAGGCATCAGGAGTGACTGCCAGTGTGGCTTCCATGTAGACTTTAGAAGATGACGACAAGAAGAAGTCCCCATCTGGAATGTGACTAAATACATAACTGTTGGAGCTGTCTCCTTCATCAACTGCTTCGATGGTGCTTGAGTCATCTAGGATGCTTACGTTCAGGAGAGCTCTATATCCAGAAGGTGTTCCTATTTTCCACGCGATGTGTAAGTAGTAGTCGGAGACGGTTGTAGAGGAAGCCAGAGTGCAGTAGATTTGTGTCGTTATTCCTTCTTCCAGACTTATTTCTGTGGTTAAGAACAGGGTGATTTTTTCCTTTCTTTTTTTTGAAATATGAGGAATATTTTTTAAATTGAACTGAATTGAATTGAATATTTATTTGTATTTTTCAACAAACACAATCAATAAAAGAACACGAAGCAGTTATGTAGTACAATCAAAGGAGGCGAGTACCCTTAAAGTGTAGATTGAGTTTAAGTTCAAACTTATTAGATTCTTTGAACCGAACAGTAGTTCTAGAAGCTTCGAGTTGGGAAGCAATCTAAAATTTGATTTAAGATTTCAATCTTTTATCAAGATTTGAATCATATTTGATTGAAATTTTCAATTCAGTTGCGGACTGGTTCATGCAGATTGATTTTCAACCGATGGCATTTAGAGAGTATCTGGTATGCTCCTCAATATAGTTATTGCAGGGAGAACCCAGCGAAGCGGCTACGTTTGGCAAACAACATTTATCACATTATCTATCATAAGGGTTATTAAATGGATGATACTCTCTTCACATTCATGACATTATTTGTGCTCCATAATATTCACATTTTTATCAAACCAATTTTGTCTATTCTACTTCCCCCTGAATTGTTCAATGGACCATATCGACAATAGCACCAGCGAAAAATCACTCACATTATAACTGTGAACAAGCATCACGCACTGTAATCAAAACACATACGGTGCAAAAAGTAAAAAAAGAAAAAAAAAAAGAAAAAAACTTCAAGAAATCGAGATTGAAGTTTTCCTTTCCTTGAGTTATATACTTTTGTTCTTATGACTAAAAGACCCATTTATATTAATTTGTTGTTAGCAGGTGTCATAAAAATCACTTTTATTCATCACTGGAACATAAGTCTTTTCACAGTTTCGTTTACATTTTCTCCTATTTTATTTCCACGAAATATTTTGGGTTTTTTTTACAAAACTCATTAACTGATCTCAAAATAGTGACATTAATTCACCGCTTTCAATCTTGTTAATCTTTAGTATATAAATGTTTTGCAAATAAAAATCCTAGTTTAATGAAGGAAAAACTAGTTTATACGATAACGAATAATGATCTTATAATCGTGTTTAAGCGTTAATGAATCGTAACAAGAAACCGTTGCTGATGATAAACAAAATTCTATACACTTAGTTCAATCATTGTGAGCAGTATCAATATAGAGTATCAATACGTCATTTATTTATTCATTTTTTAAAATCTTAAATGGGCTCTTGTTGTGACCTGTAACTGCTCAGAATAAGTGAAAAACTTTCGTCAATGATTAATGCTAATTAATACGCGGGCGTTACTAAAATTGGAAAGGTCGTGTTTGATCTACAATAGTCAAAGGTAGCTCTATTACGACCTGAAAGCATGCCCGAGGTTTTCTCGTCATAGCAGCAGAAATGTGTGCAAACTGGATTCCAAGTATTCTAGTTCGATTGTTGCTAACATTCTCATGAATATTTACCTCCAAAATCAGGACAGGGTTGAGTTGCAAACGACCCCTCCACGGTGGCACAAATTAACACAGATTCATCGGGAGCGGGCATATCGTAGAGCTGATATCTAGTAATAGTGCATTCATATGTAGGCTGCATACCTGTAAATTAGATATACCGAGTTATGGTACCACACTAAAAAACTTCTTCAGCATTTTTACGAACCGGCGCTGCTTTAACAAGTAGAAACCCCGACATAGCATCAAGTACAATAGCATACCACTTAATTTGATGTTATTTCAATAACATTTATTTCAATTAAACTGCTACAACTGGTTTGTGCAACAACCCCACGCTAGTATGCCGGTTCGTAAAATCGGTAATGAATTACATGGAGGAAATACACTAAACGCCATGTGTGGCATGGAAAATTGAGATTTCCATCTACACAATTCAAAATATATAATCTTTAGGAGATGCGAGTGATAAAGGAAACTCCGCACTTACTCTGTAAAAAAAAAAAATTCCTTTAGAGTTGATATTCTGCCAACAATATGCGTTATAAAAAGAAGGGATTGAGTGACAGACTTTATAAATGTTGACCCAACACTGCAACGTTTACCATTTCGCCAATCCTTATAAGTTTAAATACTGATTCTACAGTTTAGTATATATTCTCTAGAGCACGAGAGAGAGAAAGAGAGAGAGAGAGAGAGAGAGAGAGAGAGAGGGGGGGGGGGGAATTTTCTTTGAAGTTCTATTCATCCTATGTATTTCTGTGTAGATGAGATGCAAGTCTAATGCCAAATGATATCTCTTTAAATATCAACATGAACATTTGCAAGAACCCAGACTGCCCAGACTGCCTCAAATTCATTCAAAGTTGTCTGTGTCAAAGAATGGAACAAGCTTCCCCAACATAATATCATGAACACCAAGTCACTGACTTTATTCAAAGTATTATTTCGGAAATAATAATAATAATAATAATAATAATATTAATAATACATAAACCAGGAAGAAGCCATCTCGCTGTAGATATTGCTATAACCGGCAATGTAGGTGTGTGTGTGGGTGTGTGTGTGTGTGTGTGTGCGTTTGAAATCGCCGCCAACCGCGGACCACACCATGCAAAAGTACCTTCAAACCGCGGACGTACCTGCAACGGGGGACCGTCCACGGTTGTAATTCTGTATGAGATCAGATCGTATAGCCTATGTAGAGATTTACAATAAAATGCATTTAAAGAAGGATAGGGGGTACGTCCTCGGTTATAATGCGGGTGGTACTTCGTCAAATTAGAACGTCCACGATTGCATGTCCTAAGTTATATGTTGGATCGTCAGGGATGTGTCCTCGGTCCATGGTAACGGATTCTAAACTAACACACAAACTAAAACGCATATCCACGTTTGGAGGCGAAAACCCGTATAGCTGTGTGTGAGAGTGTGTATATGTGTGTGTACGTTCATTTGTGTGTGAATAAGTTGTCTAGAGGGAGGAACTTGTCATCTCCTTGCATTTATAGTTTTTCTTTTGTACATATGTTCAAGTTATTATATTAATGCCATCTTATCTGTTATTGTTAAGGGGCCCCGTCTACAAGCTGTGCTTCATTGGGGTCCCAAACCTATCATTCTGTAATTTGTGCTTTTATAAATTATACATTTGTTGTGTTTGATATGGTTTAAATAAACTAAACTAAACAAACATTTCTACACATTTATAAGCAACCCATCAGCCAAATAGAACAAGAAGAACCATTTTCCATTATGTCAGCCATTCTTTGATCAATCTTTCAATAACAGCATCAAAGAATCGAAGAATCAATTTTCCAACAAATTCATTTATCCATAAATCATTAATGATTAATGATTTGTACAATGATTATTGATTATCATCCATGCATAAACAAATTAGTTTTCCATATACAGAAAATTGTGACAAAATGCTAAAACCATCATAACATATTCATCAATTCACGACTTCTTCATTTCATGTGACCAATTATCATAATGATTGTACAATCTGGCGCAAGGCATACCGTATTTGATACTCTGAACATAAACAGTCGGTGTTCTGCCAAGCCTGAGTGAAAATTGATGTTTTAATTAAGTGGCAAATGGCAGATGATAATATGGATCATCTAGATAATCACAAACAAGGGGAAATGTTAACAATATTGGAGTTGCATATTGTTGGCGGGCATTTAAAAATGTAAAATTTATATTGCTACGCCCTGTATATTTTGACTGCATAATAGTCATATAAACATTAATTGATTTGAAATAGGTGTATTAGATTTTCAAAATGTACGTCTAATGCTTACCTGAGGGACAATCTTGATCCGAGGAGCAAAATATTCCAACCAACCCTGTCTCACTTGCAGCTTGTGAGCACATGAACGTAAAGACATTGATAAGTATCCAAACTACTTCTCTCCATGGATCCATCATTGAGAGATATTAATATCGACAAAAACTGGACAAATATCCATTTATTTCATATGAGAAATTATTTAAATACTGACTGTATATTGAGCAGAGTTCAGTGAATAACACAACTGTGCAGATCGGTGTATTATTATTATCGCAAATGTTTTGTGTACTCCGGTACGTAATGGCACAATCGATTTGAGAATAGTGAGTATGATGTATTAGAATATTTTCATCATTCAGGCATCTTTTTCGCCATTGTTCGTTCGGTTCTACAGATGACTGCTTCTTAATAAAAACATTGGCATTGAATAAAGGAGGAACTGTATGCGAAACGAAATTCATGAATAAATATGGAATTTACTTCTCAGGGGAAAAATATGCGACTTTGCATCGGAGAACATTTATGCTCTTGAACTTCCTTGTGAGTATGACATGGAAGTAAATACTTTGGGGTCGAATTGCATTCTGGGGTAAAATAGAAGAAGATCCACAATAAGGTCTAATGCGGAATATCATATTTGAAGGCCTTTTTTTGCGGGAGCAGAAATGAGAGCTCTCAATCCACCTTTCACATTTTGTTCCCTTTGGAAAAAGTAGACAAGGAATCAAAATGACTCATACTTAACACAGGCAGAATCAATACGTCCATATTATACTTAAACAATGCTATAAAATTCGGTCTATTTTTCTACAAAAAGAACAAAATGTTATAATCTTGTACAAAGTGATGAATGGAGAGTTTTCCATGTTGGGAGCCATTGTATGCCTGTAGATTTCAAAGCCTCAAAGAAGCCTTTGAGGGCTGTAAATCAAAACTTCATAACATGGATTGTTCCATTTTGCGCAGAGTTTGATCGCTGTATTTTTCCCATCCACTAATAACAATGTTAGTGTTTGATACCCCCTTAAGCTTGAGTAGATTAGCCTAAAAAAGTGAGGCGATTTCTAGCATTTACCAAGGCCCCCGGTGTTAATAGAAACGTTATCTATTGTTTGAAAATATGTATTTGTCATATCACGGAGATTTTCGGAAGGCCTCGGACATGTCGGAATGGTCCAGGAGTGATTTATTAAACAGAAAACTATTCTTTTTTTAGTCCATACCAATATGCCATCTTTGGCTGCGATTTTATAAAAAAATAATGATTCAATTCATCTAAAACGCATAGTATATCAAATAGATTATTTTTATGCTATGCTATAATGCCTTGATTATATGTTTCAAATGTATAATATGCCAAATTCTATACTCCCCTGAGTTAAACGGATCAGTGTTGCAATATCGTTTACGGTTTTCAAGTTTGCTGACACAAGAAATGAAAATACACTTCGTTCAACAATAAATTCAAAACTAAAATTCAATTTAATGTTTAAAGCAACTGTGTTATAATGAATTGGTTCACCGAAATTATGTAATAGTTATGAGAAATTATAAGTACACGAAAATTCCTTAAAAATTGGCATATAATCACAATCTTATGGCTAGGCTAACTTTCAAATAATTTTCAAATGAGGAATAACATTTAATGATTTCATTAAATCCACACAATTGGGGTTCCATTTACCATGTTGATATTTCACTACATTTTCATCATTAGATACGGTATAAACCTTGTCTAACACTCATGATACTATCCCTAAATCATTTTCATTTTGCATAAATATCGTTTTCATTTTGACCTTTTTTTCTACGAGTTATCAATAGTCTTTATCTTTTTTTTACTAAAAAAAAGGTTAAGTCCTTAATAATATTTTTTCCGCTCACATTGCTTGCTGTATCTATACCAAGCATTGATATTCAGTCTCTTTGATTTGCTATCAACATCGTTAATAATCTTTGATATCATGTACACGGTACAAATCGCTGGATCTCAGAAGCAACCACATCATAATTCGATGAAATTAAATTGTATTGCGTCGTATCTTTTAATTTCTTTAAAGTATACCGTACTCGAAGGCCAAGTAAGAATGATGAAGTAATTGTTTCTGGTCCTTAGTTTATAAAAGAAGCGATGAAAAGAACCATTTGAAATTGAATATTTTTCTCGAATTGGCAGCCATTTGAAAGCAAATCCAAATGATTAACTTATCATACAAGACATCAATCATATTATACTTAATCTCCACATCATATTGAATCATAAACGTATACATAACGGTACCCTAATTCAATAACGTAAACGTCTCACGACATATTTGGACCGGGAAGTTGTTTCAGGAAGCTTATATAGCAGCGACAAGTCCTCTTTCCCCGACAGTAAATAAATCAACAGTCAGAGATAGAGCTCCTCATCGAATAAAAAGCAACAGTATCATTGGATAAGTCGCAACTGACTAATTTATCGCTGTGACAAGCTTCATGCAACACTCTCTGAAACATTCCCTTGTCGGAGCAACTTTCAGCTTACCATATGGAGATGAAAATATTCGTCGCTGAAAAAGCCTAATAAGTGTCTCGTGGCTTCTATTTATATGGGAACCTACTGCTGGAAATATCGTTTTATCAGTGAATGACGAGAAATATGAAGAACAAACTATGAAAATTTGAGCAAAATCGGATGATCAATTCAATTCAATTCATTTTGTTTAGAAGAGTGTGGTGCGTATTCTAATGGGTGGTAATGTCACGTGCTTCAAAGGAATCAGGTGACCTATGCATGTATAAGCTTGATTAGGCTCAAGAATAAAATTCTCGGGGATGCTGTCAGGTTATTAGACTGCTTAGAAGACATTTGGATAAACATTTACCAGATTCAGCGGCATGTTGTGTCATCAGGCTTAAAGCTGCATAAATATATCAGTGTATCGTACTGTGTTTATTGACCAGTATGATCAATGAACATTTGAGTGTAGTTAGCAATTGTTGTCGTACTCATAAGCGATTATTAAACCGGAGTTTCATAGTCATCAGCCTCATCCTCGATGCTTAGATTGGAGAATGTCGGAGGACTTATTTCAAAGTTAACGTATGGTTGCTCGACCGCTGTGGCCACCTCCGCTGGATCTCCAAAGTCCGTTTCTAATTGTGACTCAGCTTCTAGAACTTCGTAATTCAGGGTTTCCTCGTTAACAGCAGGCGATCCAAGGGTGCCATAGCCATCGGACGGTGCTTGTGATTCGCTCGGTTTCATACCTCTCTGCAGCATATCATATTGATCATTCCCAGAGGACGAATTGCCACTGGATGTACCTTTAAGCAGAGGTTGATACGTATTACCTTGATTGGGCATCTTCTGCGCTTCAAAGGATTCGGGTACACCTACTTGATCAGGCTCAAGAACAACATACTCGGGTTGGAGAGACTGGTAGGCATCGGTCTGACGATCGTTGGGACTCAGCTGCAGTTGTGTCTGATCGCGCTCTAAAGTGAAATACTCACGCTCGCTTCTCCGTAGTTCTTGATATGTATTGCCTTTAGCTGGAGCAGTTCTTTTGTTGGTAGATTCACCTTTGGCCCCTCCACCATGCCAGAGGGGAGTATAACTACCATCGTCCTTCCTTAGATCCTGATACCCCTGATCGATTGCTCCTAAATGACTTCCCACTTGTTGGTGGCCAAGTGATTTAAGTTGAGTGTCTGTCAAAGCCACATTTTTCGGATTCTTCGGTCCATCGCTTATAAGCTCCAGATAGGTATTGGGAGTAGTTGGCGGCCCAGAGCTCGCCTTTGCTAAATCACTTTCCAGAACATTATACTCGTAGTATTCGTGTTGTTCTTGAACTTCATAAGGAACGCTGTAGTCACGGTCCCCAACCTCATTGTATATATTAACGTCGCCGTTCTTAAGAGCCGACGTAGATGGCGGTGCAGTATATTCATAGTAATTTGTGTCGTCGCAATACATTGGATTTGTGTCTGTGGAGGTGCCTTTCAAGTCAATGCAATCTGCGTACTCGTGGTGTTCACCGTTGTTGTTTACAAATGCAGGGTTTACAACGCTGGGTTGCATTTGAATGGCTGGCATCATTTTGGTTGGTTTGCTCCTAAAGATAAATGAGACAAAAAGATATCCTTTATTAAACTATAGTCCCCAGGATTGAAAAATACAAATGTTTACATAACATGTTATTCATTTTCTTTTACTTTTAGAAACATGGGCATGAAAATTGCATCGAGGTAAATTCCAAAGACATGATAGAATTATTAAAAACACTCGGATATAATCGTGAATAAAAGTTAGAAATTTTTGAATAGAACTTATTCAAACGCCATTGTTCTCTTTTTTTAATATAAGTCAACATGTTTGTTAGAAATCAAGAAATACATTCCTACCCAACCAGACAATTGCATAATTTTCACCTTTCCCCAGTGCGTACTGTTCTTGCCCTCAACACAATTACCTACACAGGACCCTCCTTTTGGAATGACTTAGACACTGATATAATTCAATCGCCCTCATTGTATTCCTTTAAGCGTAGGCTTAAAGAGTTTCTTTTACAGCCGTATGCTTGTACATAAATGTAGGTTTACGCTTTGCTCGAGTGACCACAATGTAGATTCGTTATTACATCTATTTCTCACTTGATTCATGTCTCTTCATTGCGTTAGGAGTTTAAATCGATAACTATTTTCCTGGAAACCTCTGTTGTACAAGCCATGCTTTTTAATATAGGCTCCTCATATTCCACGTGATTGCATCTCTTTGTCAAACACTAATTGTTATTTTTGTCATCATGTTTAATTTGATGAGTTCAAGATCAATATTGATTATTTGTGGAATGTGAAACAATAAATCAAAATCAAATCAAATATAAGGGATCTAAACAGCTGTTAGCCATGTTTAATAGTACAGACACTAGATACACTGTATACACATTGCCATCGAGCAAAATGAAATTTGTACCACACACAAAAAGAAGAATGTATGCTGTAAATCTATATTTAGAAATTGAACGGTATTGAAAACGAATATTTGGACATGATCCTAATCATTTTTCGGTAAGAATGTAT
>BQKZ01002691.1:61757-76393 GCA_036244855.1 Temnopleurus reevesii | reverse complement strand
GGCTCATCGTCAGATACACAGCATTCGGAGGGAGCGAACAAATCCCAGGATTTCGCTTTTTCGCCCAGGTCATAGCCGTGCCAGACCGTAAGTTTGACAACACATTTGGTGTAAAAGACGATATTTTAGCGAATTAACTGTATTTCAGACGTTTTCACACATATAGCTTATTGTTATTTTCACGTAAAATGATAGCGAATTCATAGTCGCGAAATTCGGCGAAAATATTTTCTGATGGTGGGGGAGTGGGGGGGGGGGAGGTGTGGTAATGGATGCCCCCGGGTAATAATAATAATAATAGATGCAATTTATATAGCGCACGTATCCACTCTGCTGAGTGCTCAAGGGTATTTTCCTCGTTTCCCGCCAACCCATTAAAGGTACATACACACACTGGATGATCAAAAAACAGATTTTTTTATAATTTTATGAAGGTTTGATTCGATTATATAATCATTATCATGCAAGTAAAGTTATAAAGCCCATGTCAGTCTCTAATTGGCGTAAATGTTCATTAAGGAATGATAATGATAAACAAATTTACTACTACTTTACTACAAATATGATAATAATTATGAATGAAAATGAGTTCTAAAGAACGCAATAGATTTGGGTTACATTTGTGTGAAGATTAACTGAGATAAATTCATCACACAACTTCCCTTTAATACTAATTTTATCATTTCTTTCCTCAAGAACCTATTCTTACCCATAAAATTGATCTAATTTCGAAGGAATAAAATTTCGTCTGTGTTTTCACGATGTGACGGGATCGCCAGAGGGTATATTTACACAAAATGAGTTACAAATCCATTGAAACGTATCCTTCCATATAATTGACGCATTGTTTGATGGGATACTCGTTGATTTGGCGCTATGCCGGGATTTCTTTGTCTTCATGAAACAATACCCTTTTGTTCCCTTCACTTCGTGAAAACACGGACGATTTGTTCTCGTATCTTTTGTGACAGATTTTCTGATATCGAATCACGAAGCTTGTGGTGGACGCGTACCTCTCCCCCAAGGGGCCCCAACGCAGATNCGGATACAGACAATTAGAGTTAATGATCTAACAACTTTCATGTGATTCATTCTCCGATATGTGTCCGATTTGTACTGCAAATTTTAAATGATTTTATCTATAACAATTCGGTTTTCTTGCTGCAAAGATAACTGATCAATAATTAGACAAATATATAGGACAGTCACTGCACGGATACTCCTCCGCGATTTGATATCAGATATTTTTTGTTAATAAACATTGAATTGAATCTATTTGAATTGAAGGTATTTCTGAGCTACAACGGGTCGGAGTACTCCATCGGGCAACCTTCGGGGAGGATTGTACGTGTTGATGGTGTTGAGGTAACTCTGCCCGTCAACCAAAATGGCGTCTCCATCTCTCTAGCACATCCACTTGTGGTAAGTAGCGTCTGCGCATGCTTAGAATTTAGATATTAAAACGTTCTGAAAAGGGTTCAATACTTTGTATTGTTTCTTAAACCTAGTGGCCAAATCGTGTTATCTGTCACCACCATCCTTTCATGTCGCTGTCTGTGCGTAGATTTTGTGATGAGAGTGATGACGAATAAAATGATAATAATATGTTAGTGGTAATAATAATGTTGATAATGATGATAATATATTAATAATGATGATTAATAATCTGATGATGATGATGATATAAGTCTTGTAACTGGAACTTTAATCAGGACAGAACGACGAATTTATAATATCTTTCAAACCTTATTATGACAAACCCCTTTAATAATGAAAATAATGATTTACGTGACTGTGACAACGAGTATATCCATAATTCTTCAATGTTGATGGGTTTATGGCAATGATCACACCAATTAACAAATTCTTTCACAATTCTCCCAGATTATTGAGACTGACTTCGGTCTGACAGTTACCTATGACGGCTCTCACTTCGCTAAGGTGTACCTCAGTCAGGCCTTCGCAGGGAAGGCTTGTGGTCTGTGCGGAGACTTCGATGGCGATACGGGGAACGAATTTACTCTTCCTAACGGAACAGTGGTATGTATTCAATGATAGTTATTGCGCCGTTTGTTTGTGTGTACGTGTATGTGTATGTACATTGTGTGTTTGTGTGTGTGTGTGTGTATGTGCTGTATATACTGCATTTAATCTCTTTTGCTATTTATTATGTGTACGTGTGTGTATATGTACAGTGTGTGTGTGTGCGCTCGCGCACGTGTGTGTATGTACATATAAGTGCATGTACAGATGGGTGTGTTTGCTGAGATCGTGTGTTGATGCGTGTGTATTTATGTGGTATGTGGATTATTATGCTTGTATTGATATTATAGGAGATTGTGCATGTCTGTGTGTGTACGTCGCAACGATTTGTATTGAGGCAAAAGTGGATGAGCGAAGACGCTGATTTATGAGGGTGTGTGTTGGTTTGTATATGTATCTGTTTGTACATGTGTGCTTGTGTGTGTTTATTTCTCTGTTGGTAGTGTGTTTAACTTGTTTCTGAATGCGTGTGTGTGTGTGTGTGTGTGTGTGGGTGCGGGTGGGTGCTATTTTAGGGTTGACAGATTTAGATAATGTATGAGTGTGGGAGGGGTGGTGTATGTGTGTGTGTTTGTGTGTGTGTTTGTGTGCGTTTGTGTATGTGTGTGTGTGTGTGTTGGGGTAGTTTGCATTATAGTCAGATAGTGTGACACGTGTGATGAACAAGTGTGTGGGTACACATGTTTGGTATTGAGTTTGTAATATAGCGGTGGATGTAAAGCTTTCGTGTGTCTGTGCATTGGGGCTGAGTGTGAGGGTTGTGTGTGTGGGTGTATCGGTGGATATTTATACTTGCGGTGAAATGTGCATAAAGCACGTTTTGGGGTGAATTTATATAAAAAGTGATAACATTTGCAATATTGTTGATAGAAAGAAAAATGACAAATTCGTGGAACTGCAATCTACGGTAGATATGAAACAAGCGAAATAGACAAAAATTAGGAAAATATAGTTTTAGTCGCAAATAATACTTGACGTTGTTTACGCCTTAAAATAAAAACCTTCGAAATCGGTTTGTTGGCATAATCAACAGAATACTCACCTCACAATCGAAAGATGACGTCATGTTGTAAAGCGCTGTGAAACTCATGTCTGTAAGAGCGATATAAATAAATGCCAATGTCAATATAATTAGACTGAGGCGCCGTGGCGTGCACCTGAAACCAAGCTGTTCGGGACAGTCATAGACTTGGGTTAGTTCCTGCTTGTGGGTTCGAAGCCTGGTCGCATACCGTCTTTCGGATGGAGACGTTAAGATGGCGATCCTCTTTCTCTCTTCTTCTTCTGGCGTAAATATTCAGAATTGAATGATACACGACTCTAAACTACATCCTTTCCTTTCCTTTTTTGTATAATTATTATCATTACAACGATCATATAGACGACTGATATCAACCTGTGGGGATACAGCTGGCATGTGAACGAAGACTTCTGCTCTCTGAGCACCGATCCATCGGACAACCCTTGCGATTTGGACCCAGCCCTGGCCGACAGAATCGACCAGACCTGTTCCATCTTTGACCCGACAAGAAACGGAGGTAATTAACCCATTGAATACTGGATTCTGTTATTACCATATATTTTGAACAGGGGCTACACAGTTCAAGTACACTGCAAAACGCTGGTGTTAAATTTAACACCAACCGGAATCTATATAGGACCACATCAGTTTGGAATCAAATCAATGTATTCAAACACCGACTGGTGTTTTTCAGGGCCTAAAATAACAACAGTTGGTGTTGAAATATATAAAATTGGTTCCAAACTGGTATCATTCTAACACTTTTCGGGTGAGTCATATATAGATTCCGGTTGGTGTTAAATTTAACACCTTCATTTTTGCAGTGTAGTCAATGGGTTAAAATTGTTTTCGATATGCGTATTAGGGCCACTGACCGAAACCTTGCAATCTGGACCCAGCCCATGTCCGGAGTATCCTTGACTCCAATAAAAATAGAGGTAAATAAATGAAAACTTACTTCAACAGGGATGCTGGTTGGAATTGATCAGATGGACTAAATCTAACCTAGAATACAATGTTTTGGAGAGAAAAAATGCTAACACCATTGCCTTAAAAATGGCACTCCTATGTTAGTGTAAAAATCACCGAAAATACAGTCTCTTGTACATAAAAATAAGAGAACTATAAGTGTGTTGGAAATTAGATGGCCTAAAATCACCGAAAATACATCTTGTACATAAAAATAAAAGAACTATAGGTCTGGAAACGAATTGCCAGGGTCTGAATTATGTCTTTTTGCCTGAAAATTGGCATCTCTGACTCAGTATGCATGGGTGGGTCTATTGACCTAGATCTGTCAATGGGAGGTGGTCTATGCAAAAGTGATGAAGATTTTACGCCATCTTGCACCGTCGTAACAATGCACTCTCCCCCTTTTTTCTGAAAGGTATCGTCAAGGAAAGTTCAGCCTACGTTGTGCCAGCATGCATGTCATGATCCTATTTCCCCCTTTTTTTCAGGAATCTTCGGCAACTGTTCAGCGTGCGTTGACCACGCGCACTTCAGCATATCTTGTGACTTTGGCCTGTGCCAGCATGCATGGACCGCTTTTAATTCAAGTTATGCAACTTTTCGATCTTAAATTTTGTCTTTTTCACAAGGAATCTTTGGGGACTGTTCGGCGTTCGTTGACCCTACCAACTTCATCACCTCATGTGAATTTGACCTCTGCTACACACATGAACTGAATGCTGTCATCTGTGCAAGCGTGCAGGAGTACATAATCCTATGCCAGGCCGAAAACCCAGGTGTTGCCATCGGAGAATGGAGAAACATTATACCACAATGTGGTAAGTATGCACATTTATGTTGCAAATGCGTGGTAAACCTTATACGGTAAAGGTGTTTTTGAATGGTACGCGCGCTAATCCTTATACAGCAAACCTTATACAGTAAAAGTGATATTGAATTCAATGTGTTGGATCGTTTCGTGTGGGTGATTAAAAGTACATTATGATATAATTATAATTATGTGATATAATAAAAAGGGCCAAATCGTGTTATCTGTCACCACCATCCTTTCGTGTCGCTGTCTGAGCGTAGATTTTGTGTGTACAAGTCAATACGAGAGGCTATCTGTCTCCAGCAATGACAGGCGGCAGTGAATGGAGAGGTGACAGGTAAGATGACAATGCCATAATAAGTACCATTATATATATATATGATACTGTAACACTTCGATTTACACATTAATTGACAGATCATGAAAGCCTAATTTGCATCTGGAATCCTTGGAAGAACAAATGTACAGTCAAACCTGTCTATAGTGGCCACTGTCTATAGTGACCACCTGTCTATAGTGTCCACTTAAATCGATTCCCTCCAGATGAAAATACATGTTATAGAACCTGTCTATAGAGGCCACCTGTCTACAGTTGCCACTTTTTCTGTTTCCTTTGGGGTGGCCTCTGTGGACAGGTTTGACTGTATTTGTTTTTTTAATTCCTCTGAACGGGCAATCCAGCCAGTCTAACTAATTGCTAATTATATTTTAGACATGTAAATTTGTCTAATGTAAATTTATTCAGGATAATGTTGCTTTCTTAATCCTTAGTTTTTGAGTGTCCAGCTGGACTGCAATACCAGATGTGCGGTACCGCCTGTCCGAACACCTGCGTCGATCGTACGGCAGCCGACAACTGCCTTCGTCCTTGCCACGAGACTTGCGTATGCCCTGATGGGTTGTTCCTGGACGGGGAAAAGTGTGTCGCCGCTGAAGACTGTGGATGTACTCTTCCAAACAATGTCTATATCTCCGTAAGTCTCTTTAAAATGTTTTCAAAAAATGTATTAAAATGGTTTTGTAAAATATTATATTGTAAAATTGTATTTTGCCACATCATCTACCTCTCTCTGTTTCTCCCTCTTGCCCCCGCTCCCAATCTATCACATTGTTCAATTATATCTTATATTATTTGTACGCTGATCTTTTCAGTATCTACTGCTGGTCAGGTTTTATTTGTCCCAATAAATAAATGAATAAATAAAAATATGAACAATAAATAATTAAACAAAAACCTAGGCGGTGTTTCACCAAGTTAAAAAAAAGACTTTCAGATCGACTGGTACCAGTTCTTCTGCTGAATGATCGAGAATCTTACGTGTAGTACAATTTGTTAAAGTACTCCAGTCTTTCTTAAAGTTGTTCGTAACTTTAAGAACACTTTGATGAAACACTGCCCTGGGAGGTGTTTCACTAAGATAAGAAAGACTTTAAGAACGACTTTAAGATCGACTGGTATCCCTTCTTGTGCGTAATAATTCATAACAGTATGCGCACTCAGCGCAAGAATTGATGCCAGTCGATCTTAAAGTCGTGGTAACTTTTAAGAGCGATTTGGTGAAACACAGGTGATAAAGGAATGAATAAATCTCTTACAGTCTGGTGAAGTTTGGATCACCCCAGAGACCTGCGAGGAATCCTGTTCCTGCGAGGGTGGGACTGTGACTTGCCAACCTCTTGGTTGTGGCCTGAACGAGGTCTGCGCTGTGAGGAATGGCATCAGGGGATGCTACTGTCAGACCGGATACACCCTCAACACGGACGGAGAGTGTGCACTAGGTACGATTAACCCATTCACTACTGAATTCTGTAATTCCCATAAACTTTGTACATGGACTAACTCAACGGTGTCGTTCCGTGATCGTGATTGGGGGATAATCAGTGTTCAAACATGGTTTGGCCGTTCATTTCTCAGAAAGGGCTTGGGTTGTGATGTTAGATATAAGTCCCCTCATGTGGAGGGCATAAGTGAAGACTAAGTATCATTATGCAAGTTTGAGCGAGTCGTGCGATCGAGAAAAAATATTGTTTTTGATACACATTGCGTACAAAATCACAGTATCATTTTAATGCCTGAATGTAAAGGGTTGATAAAGCGTGATACGAACGAGCGAAGCGAGCGAGGAAAGATATGGCATTTTTGTCATTTTCAATACCATTATACCTGTTATTTAGTCTCATCATGAATGTTAAGTGGATGTTACAACAAGCACAGTCAGTTTTGTAAAACTAACAACGACTATCCTCACTTTCTTTCACCCAGCACCTGCAACCTGCACCATTTCTGGTGACCCTCACTACACGACCTTTGACCGCTTCACCCATCACTTCCAGGGGGACTGTATGTACACTCTTGTCAAGCCGTGCCAACCCAGTATGTTCTACCCAGACTTCCACATCTGGGGTGACCCGGTCAAGACGCACCCGACTGCCAGCGTCTCGTGGCTCCGGACGGTGTTCCTCCTCCTGAACGGCACCACGTATACCCTCGGGCAAGGCAAGGCTTTTCTGGTTAATGGTGTCGCAAGGTCGAATATCAACTACCATGATGGCTTCGTTCGTGTTTGGTCAGACGCTAGCTATCTGGTATGTTATAATGATAATAATAATGTCTTATTTACCCAGGGTAGCCACATTCAGCTGTAAGTTTTCTGCTCTTCCAGCTGGCCTTGCATAACATGAAGTTATTATTACCCTTCTCCTTTCTTAAATGCCGAGCGCCTGGCAAGAAGGCAGATGGTCCCATTTTTATAGGTCTTTGGTATGACCCGGCCGGGTATCGAACCCACGGCCTTCCGTTAATGGGGCAGACGCTCTACCACTAACCCACACATGACCGGTATGTTTGATTCTGTGTTTTGATGCATTATACATAGATTAAAACATTCGTCACAAACTGAGATAAGGCATAACATTTTAGGCTCCAGTCACATACGGCCCTTGAAGCAACACGATTGAACACGACTCTTTGTTCACAGGCAGCTAACTAGATAACTGTGAACTGTAGAAAGAGTTGCGTTGAATCGTTTTGCTTCTGGGCCCTATGTGACAGGGGCCTTAAAAGGATCCCAATCGGTCGGTGGTTCATACGTTATGGCGTTGTCCATTAGTAATCACTTTCAAATTTCCTACCTATTTTTTTCTATTTCTCTAATGCTTCAAAGGAACAAGCATTCAAAAACCATATCGTCAAACTGTGTACAATATTTAAAAGATAGCATATGACGAGTGACATAGAATCTGTGAATTGAAAATTTATAACAATCTCATGCTCTATCTGTTTGCAGTCATTGGAGACAAGATTTGGTCTGCTGATCCAGTTTAATGGCGGTTCTTTAGCCTACATCAAGGTTCATCAGGGCTTCAGGAACAACACTTGTGGTCTTTGTGGAAACTTTGATGGGGACAGTACAAACGAATTTACAACGAGCGACGGACAACTGGTAAGCAAAACTTATTAATTTTATTTATCTATTCCATTTATTATTTCCTACTTGTGGGCGGATCACCCTTTTCAGCTGAGTTCTGTTCTTCAAAGGGGTCCGATATATTATATCACATATAGGGACTTTAACATAAAAGATGCAATCGAATTTAAGATAGATATTGATTGTGAGTCTACGGAGAAACGTGTACCAAAGAGATGCGATTGATATTCAAATAATCGTATCTCTTTCATGTTACAGCCCCATAAACTGTTTTGAGTCAGGCAATGTTTTTGACAATAACTGTACTCCCTGGTAAAGTGCGAACTCGCATGAGCTGAGTTGAGCTTTCCTCAGAATTAAGCAGAACGTTGTGGAATTGGGGACAGCGCCATTTTCAACGAAAATACAACGAGCGATGGGCAACTGGTAGGAAAAACATAATAGCTATCGTCATTTGAGAAACAGAGCGAATTTGTTGCGCCAGGCCCCGCCTAGAGGCTAGTGCCATTAGGAAATAATTCTATAGATTAGTCGATTTTTATTCAACGAAACGATGCAACGTATTTAATTCGATATCACTTTCACTGCATAAGGTTTACTGTATAAGGATTACCGCGCGTATCATTTAAAATCACCTTTACCGTATAAGGTTTACCACGCATTTGCAAAATAGATTTGCATACTTACCACATTGAGGTATAATGTTTCTCCATTCTCTGATGTTAACACCTATGTTTCGGCCTGGCATAGCATTGTGTCGTTCTATCATCTCGAACATAATTTGTCTAATGTTAAATCCATCACCTCATCCTGATATTTAAGTTATGTAATTTCTATATATATTTTGTAGACAACAGACGTGGATGTGTTCGGGAACAGCTGGCAAACAGGGTCAACACAATGCCAGGGTATTGTTACTCCACCAAACCCTTGCGATGTGGACCCAGCTGCAATGATAGCCGCTCAGACCGCCTGCAACAACTTGCAAAATCCCGATGGTATAACATTCTGTCCTCTCTTTAAAGATCAGAGTCGTATTTTACTGTAAATGAATTCATTTTTGTCAGACTTTGATAAAAAAAAAATGATATAAAATAGGATATTACTGGCAATGGAAATCCAAATATGACCCATCGGTCATATAGCTTACCTTGCCGACGTGACAAACTGTTCATATTCTATCCAAAGTGTTTTGGGCCCCCAAATAGACCCACTGGATCAACCTGGTTTGGAATTTTTATGCGAGTCGAGGATCATAATACAACAACCAAGCATCATACCCCTCCAACATCCAAAATAATTTTTTAAATTTACATTTCATACACACTGGTGCGCTAGAAGTAAAGTACATTGTATAGAATTTGTTGGATGTGACAGCCGAGTTGCAAATATAGTTTGTCCTTTGTCTTCCTTTTCATGAAGTATTTCTCTTTAATTCATTTCAGGACCATTCCAGACATGTTTGGACTTCGCTGACCCAAGCGACACCTACGAATCGTGCGTGTTTGACGCATGCGTACTTGGTGCTGATGACGACGCTGTGTGTGACCATTACGCGCAGTACGCGCAGATTTGTCAAACTCTCGGTCAACCAGGCGGTGATTGGAGGGCTCCGCTCGATCAGTGTGGTAAGATCGATAGCGGGGGAGAGCGGGAAAGGGTAGCCCGCTAAAGAATGGTGGCAGCGGTGGGATATGTAGTTCGTGTGTCATGGAAAAGCGGAAATAGGGAAGAATTAGCCTGGCAGAGAAGCGTTAGGTAATTGGAGGATCAGTTTGATAAGAGATGAAGCGATATGAATGTGAGAGGCTGTTGTAGCCCGCTATGATATGGTGATCTGCAGTTCGTGGGTTAAGCAGAATAATGAAAGAATTTAGGGGAAAGAGTAATATGGTCATCGGTGACACCTACCTCTCAGTGTGATAAGAAATCTTTGAAGCATTGTGTCTTCGAGAGTTGGGGGTTTTCGTATAGTGGTAGCCTGCTAAATTGTAGTATTATGTGGTGTGTAGGTTATGGAAAAACGGAAGAGGGAAAGAGAGAGAGGAATACACCCTTTGTCCAGTGTGATTAGAAATGTCCAGGTGAGAGGGAGTATATGCACTAATATGTAGGTAGCTATGGCAGCAGTGGAATACTTAGTTCATGTGTTAAGTAAAAGTGAAAGAGGGAAACAGATAGGAAAAGAATAAGGACATTGGAGGACACCTTTCATTCAGTATGATAAGAAATGGATCAGTATGTCTACGAGAGTGGGAGTATGCATAAAGATATAGTCCGCTTAATTGGTGGCAGCAGCGGGATATGTATTTCATGGGTTAGTATGTAAATATGAAATAAGGAAATAGGTGAGTTGAGAGAAGAGTAAGGACATTGAATGTTGGATAAATCAAATCAAATCAAATCAAATCAAAATCTCTCGCTCAATGTGGTCAAAATGAAGCGGTATTTCTATGAGAGTGGGAGTATGCGTAAAAACGTAGCTTGCTAAAATTGATGGCAGTCATGGGATATAATGAAGTTCGATGGTTTTTTAAAGCAGAATAGGAAAATACTTTGGGAAAAGAAAAAGCCCAAAGGACGACACCGCTCATTCAGTGTAGTAAGAAATGAAGCGTATGAAAGCGGGAGGATGCTGGTATGAAAGACGTAGCCCGCTAAATGGTGGCAGCGGTGGGATATTCAATTCGAGGGTTAAGTAAAAGTGAGAGAGGAAAACAGTTTGGAAAGAGACACCTCTCGCTCAGTGTACTAAGAAATATGGCGATATAAGAACTATAGTGTGCAGAAATAAGAAATTACTGGCAGCAGTGAGATATAGATTTCATACGTTATGGAAAAGCAGAAAGGGAAAATTGGGGGACAGTTATAGGGTCGTTGGAGAATACCTCTCTCTCAGTGTGATAAGAAGTCAATCAGTATGAGCGTGAGTGGTGCTGAAAGACGTAGCCTGCTAAGATGGTGGCAGCAGTGGAATGTGTAGTTCGTGGGTTATGGAAAAGTAGAAAGGGAAATAATTGGGGAGAGTTATAGGGTCGTTGGGGGACACCGCTCGCTCCGTGTGGCAAGAAATGAAGCGTATGAACAACTGATGAAAGACGGAGTATGCTGGTATGAAATACGTCACCCGCTAATCGGTGGCAGCGGTGGGATGGTTCATGGATGGGGCATGCAGGATTTGGAATAGTCAATCTGAAAACAACAATGTAAAGTTAGTAAATCATTCAAGCGAGTAATGTATGCAAACTGGATTCCAAGTATTGTAGTTCAATTGTAACTAACGGGATAGTATCACCTTTTTGGGGGATGAGACTTTAATCTAGAGAGACGTTTTCAATGTTTCGTGTTGTTTTTGTGATTTCTGTTTTACTATCATTATTGATATTTATATAGTTTTGTGATATTGTTGAATTGTTTTTATTCAATAAAAATATCAAGAAAAAAATTGTAACTACGGGTTTAAGGCATACTAAGCATACCAAGTATACTAAGCATAGCAAGTGGTCGTTGGTAGGAAACGTGCATAAATTTGAACCTTAAGCCCCGGTCACATATATTGTCTCGGATGTAACACGATTCAACACAACTCTTTGTTCTGAGGCAGTTAACTGTTAATTAACAAAGAGTCGTGTTAAATTGTGATGCTTCCAGGCCTCTATGTGACCAGGGCCGTATTTTACCAAGGTGAGAAAGACTTTAAGAACGACTTTAAGATCGACTGGTATCCCTTCTTGTGCGAAATAGTTTATAACAGCACGTTCATTCAGTGCGAGAATTGATACCAGTCGATCTTAAAGTCGTTCTTAAAGTCTTTCTTATTTTGGTGAAACATCACCCGGGGCCTTAAATCGGTGTCTTACTATAATTATTTAGCAAATTCACTCCCGACTATACTTGTTCATTCTAACAGCATTCACTTGCCCAGGAAACCTGATCTACAACCCTTGCGGTTCACCCTGCCCGGCTACCTGCGCCGACCCGACGGCTGACCGCACTTGCCCGACACCGTGCCACGAGTCATGCACCTGTCCCGAGGACCTGTTGCTAGATGGGGATCGATGCGTTGAACGGGATCAGTGTGGATGCACCTACGAGGGCTCCTATTATTCGGTAAATAGGAAAAAAATAGTGGAAGGTGTTTCTTTTGCCAAATTTGTAGGCCTAAGCTCGGAAGCCGATATAGCTCAATTCTACACGCACGTTCGGAATAAATTTGCAAAATAATGCAACACTGGGAGCACATTTTTGGACACAACATTGCACCATTTTTCTTTTAAAAAAGGTATACATTTGTGCGGAGTACTCAGATTCGAACTTGTGTCTTTCAGGATGTTCCATATTCCCGATATTGAAGCCGTTTTTGCTTCTCAGCTAGGCGGCGGGAAGACAAGCTATCACCGCTACTTCACCCCCCCCCCCCCCCCCCCCCCCCCCCCCCCCCCCCCCCCCCCCCCCCCCACCCACCCCTCTTATTTATTTTCTTTTTGTGAGGGCCTGAGCACAAAATCTTAGTGGATGGGGCGCCTTATAATTCCCATGTATTATTATAATTATTTTAAAATTCCCCGTGTATGTTAGTCTTGTACGATGTTTCCGACAAAGTGACAATCATAATTATTAAAACAAACACCATGATTATTAACATACTAAACTCAGGAAATCAAATATCTGAAACTGTAATGAGCTATAATAAGATTTATACTCTGATTTTAATAATAATGATAAAAATAATGATATATCTTATTTACCCAGGGTAGCCACATTCAGCTGTAAGCTAGCTGCTCTTCCAGCGGGCCCTGCATAACATAAAGTTATTATTACCCTTCTCCTTTCTTAAATGCCGAGCGCCTGGCAAGAAGGCAGATGGTCCCATTTTTATAAGTTTTTGGTGGATCGAACCCACGACCTTCCGTTCATGGGGCAGACGCTCTACCACTGAGCCACACATGACCGGTGAATAGAATCGGCAGTGACGCTTTTCATCCTTTGACTTCCAACAGGACGGCGCAACATGGACCAGTGTGGACTGCATGACGTCATGCACGTGTACATCAAGAGAAGTGGTGTGCGTTCCAAACAAGTGTCAGCCAAGTGAGGAATGTATCCTTGATCCTCAAGGGGTACCAGGATGTTACTGCGTCCCAGGCCTGAACCGAACTGACGGCGTTTGTGTCGGAGGTACGTTTTAAGCCTGCGTCACATCTTTGCGTTTTTAGCCTGCGTCGGCCTAGCGTTTTTGGAAATTAAAAACGCTCCCTTGACAAACAGCATGTTTTTACGCAGATCAGACAGTGGACTGACGTTTGGCTTGCGCTCAACGAGCGTACGACGAGCGTCAGTCCACGTCTTTGTGCGTCAAGGGAGCGTTTTTAATTTCTAAAAAATGCTGGGCCGACGCAGGCTAAAACGCAAAGGTAAGAAGCAGGCTTTACATTCAATATATTATGGTGTTTTCGATTTTAGTCAACTGCGACGAAGGTCACGTCGACCGGAAGCAGTACGTCGTAGTTTCGTGGTCTGCTCATTGTGACGTGCGCGACTAGCTGCTACTAACAATGAACAGACGCGCAAAACTATGACGTACTACTTCCGGTCGACTGTGACTGTGACTTTGACGAATGAAATCGAAACCTCCATATTGTCACACAATAAGGATTTGTTATTTAAAAAAATCATCAAATCAAGATGTGTTACCTATGTTATTACATTCGGGTTAATAAAAATAACAACAAAGAATATAAAAAAGAAGAAAATTGTACAGGCACTATTAAGATGCTTTTATTTTCAGTAAATACACGCGAATGCAACTGTATTGCATGTTTCCAAAGCACCTTAGTCATTTTCACACGTGTGATTTTAGTTTGTGCATGATGTCTCTCTCTCTCTCTACTACTCACCCTGGAAAGTAAGCCCATAAATTAATTAAAAATTTGAAAATACAATTATTTTTAAAAGTTTTGGTAGTGTGTAATATTCTAACGTCCGGTTTACTAACACAAATCAAAGCTGGGCATGGGTCTATAAAAACTGGTTAGCAAGTAGATGGCCCCAGGATGGGAGGTATGAGGCACAAAATGATTATTTTAATTAATTCCCTTTTTTTCTTTTCTTGCACAGAGATTCCGCCATCGGCTGGTAAGTACTAGGAGTCCAGTGATAAATTATATAATATCATTACTTACTTTGTGGAAATTTATGATAAAATGTAATTCATATTTCAACACACTTTATATGGAAAGGAAAAGTCTCGTCACTTTACGAAACATAGAAACATAGTATTGTATAACATAGTAAAAAAGGAAAATAAAACATTAATGGTACGATTGTGTTTGTGAGCAGGTTCACCACTGTTATCCCCATC
>BQKZ01002691.1:21676-40865 GCA_036244855.1 Temnopleurus reevesii | reverse complement strand
TTCTTTGGAAAGTACTCTTTCAGGACATACCATCAAATTCAGGATAATAATTTTAGATTCCGAACAGGACAGCTTCAAAGTTGGAGGACATTTTTTTTTACTCACCCTGTATATAGGTAGCTTTACTGCTGAACATTTCACTTCAAGTTTTCCATGTTTGAGAGGAAAACAGGTCATGAAACATTTTGTTTGTAATATTTTCATCCAGCAACTCGATTTGTATAGTTTATTAAAAGTTTCTCCAAATTCTGTTTGAATCAACCAATAGCAATGCTAAGAAATATGATATCCAATAGCAAACACAGCCACTTTTTTCCACTCAATGTCTATTTGGATGTGTTTGATTATACATCAATTTTATTCCACTGTCTATAAACACCTAATGTACATTGTACAGAGGCGTTACGCTTAATTAAGTATGTTTTTTATCCCAATTTTGGTACACAAAATTTAAAATCAATTTAAGAATGATCACAATGATTTTAACAATATTCTATTCTCTCTTTTTTTTTCCTCATTGCAGATTTACATCCCTGCATCACTGCCCTATTCCTGATTGCCCTGACTGAGAATGGGAGCCGATGGCATCATCCGGAAAGATCACAGCTCACAACCTGCATCTCCTACAAGATGGCCCAGAAGATGCTCCAGGAGATGAGGATCAAGGTAGCTCCATCATGCCTGATGATGACTTGAACCTTCAGACAGCCGACAGCCCGTCCTCCGTTGACAGCCGGCGGATCGACGAGTCCCCGGTGGACGATCCGTCGCCCGCGAACCTTACAGAGGAGGCGCGATACCAGGAGGAGCTGAAGGAGAGGGTGAAGAAGTCATTCGCGGATTTAGGAATCGAGCCGGAAGGTGTTTTGTTGAAAGACAGCTTAGAGGATACTCCAAGGGATATAGCAATCCAGGACGATTTACCGTATGAGGATGCCCCACAAGGGGAATACGATGCTCGACGGAAAAAGAGTAAAAGTGATAATGTAAACGAGGATGATATTGATTCTGATGATGCAGTAGATGATGATCGCAATGGCTTTGAAGGTGCCCAGGAGCAATCAAATGACGAGGCACCTGCAGTGAATGATGATATTGATGACGATGGTGATAACTTCCTCGCCGACTCCCTTGAGGCTGATGCCGCGCCTCATCATGAACACCCAGAAAGTGCTCCAGGTTTTGAGAATGTTCCTTTGCATCCAAATGATAATAACATTTCTGACAATTACAATGATCCACAAGACTCTGGTGCCAGAGATGATTATGATCATGAGGACCGAGCAGATAATGATTTTGTGAGAGATTCCTTGGAAACGGACAGAGCAGATTCCGAGCTGCAAGACTTGAAAGCATCAAACCCGAAGAGCTTTGGAGATACTACTGAAGATCACTTCGATGGGGACGCATCTGATAGTTTCCCTACTCCTGTTAACCAAAACATTCCTAAAGACAATGAAGAGCAAGAAGATTTTCCCCAGCTTTCAAAGCCATTTCGGTTAGACGATGGGAGCAATCTTGAAAATGAAAATCTGACCAAGGATGGAGAAGACCCTATTGAAAGTAATCATGAAGGAGATGAAATTGATAATGATGTTGGGGAGACAGATAATCTTAGAGCACTGTCAGAACAAGTTTATGATGATTCATATGATAGGACGTTTAGTGTTGACGATAAATTAGATGATGGTTATGAAAATGAAGCATATGGTACCAGTGGACCACAGAATGATGCCCCATCAGATGTTGGTGCACAGGAGGTGACTCCATCAGAACATGATTTTGATGATCAAGAACAAAGTGATCCATTGACAGACGGGTCTGCACCACTTGGGTCTGGTGGGGATCAATTTGATAATGGTTATCCCGATGATGATGTTGTGAGTGCTGACAAGCAACCAGCATTAAATGACTCCAGGCTTTCTGATTCTACAGGACATCCACAATCACCTGCAACAGCCATGCCAGGAAATTCAAATAACAATGCCAATGGGCCATATGATAGGCCGCCATCTGGTGGATCGGTTCGGTCATTCCGCAGTAACCTTAACAGCAGGCAGAGGGATCCTACAGGTGTTCCTAGTCCAGGAAATCCAACAAGTGCGGAAGATCGGCCAATTACAAGGAATCTTTCAAGTTCTGGGAGTCGGACTCCTGTAAGATCAAGAGAAAATTCTCGCGAAAGAAAGATATCAGCAAGGTCTAGATTAACCCCAACTGATAGATCTAATCACACACCTGTTGACAGAGCAAGACAGACACCTGCGAATAGAGATTCACCAGCTACATCCAGACCTCCATCAGGTAACAGGAGGGGATCCTCTGGTTCCAAATCAGGATCTCCCAAGGAACAAGTCTCAAGAAACTCACGAAACTCAAACAGCAGAGAAGGAAAGAACAGTAGGAGAGGTTCAAATGATATAAGCATTCCCAAATATTCGCGCAAAGGTATGAATAACTCAGATGGTGATGATGGAAGCTCTAGGGAAGATCTACCGAATGGGGAAAGTAGAGATCAAAGAATGAGGAGTGGTTCAGGTAAAGCAGAAAGGGTGCCTTCAGGATCTGGAAAAGTTAGAAAAGCGGAAACAGTTACGGATCCTCATCATTCCCCATCTTCTTTGAAACCTCCTCCAGGACCTCCAAATCTAAATATAGCTTCTGCTAATGATCCAAGGTCGCATGGGCAGCCTGATTCAACTGGAAGTAAACCCAGTCCAAGAGATTTCATGACACCGGGACAGAGAATGGAGGTTGAAGAAGACAAGCAATTCTGGTCTGAAATGCATCAAGCTGGTGTTTTTCCCCAGCCTGTTAATCCCAATCCTCCAGCAAAAGCCAAGACACAGACTCAAGACCAGGTCAAAAAGCTCCACAGTGGAGAAAAGGTCAGAGTCCAGTACATATCTGATGACAGCGGGGATGAAGATCTTCACTTTGTAGATGAGAAGGGCAGCCCGATAGACCAACTTGGCAGGCCACTCTTTTCTGCTAAAACTCCTGAAACACCAGATATGAAGATTTTTTATAGGATCAAGCCCTCTCCACCAAGGCAGAAATCAAATCGGAAATCTCCGAGTGGAAGACATCGGACTAGAGATCTATCCGCAGCTGATTCTTCAAGATATGGTAGTGGTTATAGCACCAGAAATGGATCAGGTGTTGGGTCTGGGAGAGAAGGATCTAGGATTCCTGTCAAGAAACTAGTTGATAGACAGGTATCTCCGATTGAGGATGAGATTTCTCCAGAGGAAAGTCAGCAAGAAGGAGTCCTTGAGGGTACTCTCCCACCAGAACCTGTGCAGCAAGAGCAACGCAGAGAGCGACCAGTCAAATCAGCTTGCTTTCAGACAGGCATAGATGACCTTCCATCACCAGAAGAACCACCAGAAGACATCCAAGAGTCTGATTTTAAGAGCCCTGTTCAAGAAACGGGTATCCAGACTGTTGCACGTGAAACTCCTGTCCAAGCAACAGAAGGAACCATCACAGGGAATAATGACAACACGTTACCATACCATAGCCAGAACCAATCTCCAAGGCATACAAGAGAAGAGGTCCCGTTTGGACAAGTGCGAGTTGCTCCTTACCAGCAGCAGCCCCAACAGAGTCCAAGGTTTCAGCAGCTACCTCCAGGCTACAATCCGCAAGGTCAGATGCCATTCCCTGCAGGAGCATACGCTCAACCAATCCCAGGAAACTACCATGGTAATCCTCAAGCACATTGGCAACCTGTTGGTGGACAGCCAGGCTACCCCAACCAAAGTCAACAGTTTGCTGCGCCTCTACAGCCACAATTTGTCAATCCTTTGATCAGCCCTGGTGGGAATCAGCAAATTCCTCAGCAGATGATGCAGAATTATCCAAATCCAGGGTATCACCCACAGGCACAGGACCCAATGCAACAGTTGCCATATCAACAACAGGGGCCACATCCTCAGCATCCTCATCCTGGAGCACAGTACCCTTACCAACTAGACCCATATGGTACAATGGGAAGTCCTGGAAGGCCATACCCTAGCCAAGAACCAGATCAGCCCTTCTCAAATGAAATCCAAGAAAATTCTGAACAACCTGAAAGGAAGCAATCCAACGGGTATAGGAAGCCGCCAAAGCCCAAACAGAATTTCATTGACATCAACAAAACTTCAGCAAAGTTGAGAAGAGATCCTCCAATTAAAAAGTACACTGAGGCACTGGGTCAGAAGAAAGGTTTCAAATCCCCAATGAACCCAAGGAAACCTTTGCCAAATATTTCAAGGGAAAACTCACTAGATGATGGCCAGGCCTCTTCAACAGGTTGGACACCACATGGAAGTGCAACGAGCCGTTCGAACGATCAATGGGCACAGGCGGTATTTCGTGAGCAACAGATGATCATGCTTGCGCGTGGTATGTCCGACCCCAGTATCTACCCTCCAGGGCCCCAACCACCTATGCGTAATAGTTCAGTACCTGGACACTTTGCAGGTGGAAGCCCTTACCAAGGAGGTTATCCCACTCCTGACGCCAACTTTAACCAGGTCAATGGACAGCCATATAGCTGGTCTGCTGATCGGGCGAAGGCATATGCTCGGATGAATGCGATGCAGAACGCAAACCAACCACCAATGGGCGGTCCCTATGACAGTATAGACCCTAGAGGGAGCTTTGACTTTAATCAGACAAGTCCAAGACAGAGAATGGCATACACCCATCCGATGCCTGCTGGGACCAGTCCATTCCAGGTTCTTCCAGATATCCATGGCTCTGGCAGAAAAAGCAGTGAGTATGATGCTCATAAATAATTGGTTAAATAGCTTTATTTTTGTTTTATTATTATTTTAGTTTTTAAGGCAGGGTAATACAAGAATTTGTTGCACCACTTGCCCGAAAAACCACTTTGAAAAACCACTTGCCCGAACATCAATTTCTGTTGCCCAAAACATAAAAGCGAACAAAACCAGCAGCACACACATATATAGCATCGAATTCGGCGTAGATGTCAGTGAAGTTGGTCAAATGATAGATATTGCAACTAGATTCTCACACACAAAAAAATTCACTGATAGTCAAGAATTTCTGCTTTTCGATTTCAAAACCATTACTTGCACATTTGGGCAAGTGACAATTTCATTTACTTGCCTGATGGCTCAATTTATTGCCCCAGGCATTCGGGCATGTGGGTTTGTAGCACCCTCTAGGAGTAAGACGTACCTATCTTTTTATTTTTTTCACGCCTAAGATCAGTATTCTCTGAAATTTCATTAACAATTAACAATTACAGAGGAAACTCAGTATAACGAGGTACTTGGGACCATCAAAAATACCTTGTTATAGCAGTGTTGAAAACAATAAGTTATTAAAAGCTGGGACCAGATTTTTTACCTCTTGTATAACTATATCATATATTTTGTTTATATCAGATCTCTTTATACCGAGTTTCCACTGTAAACATTTTTCAAAAGGAGAGAAATATCTCAAGTTTACAAATCATCGACAATGATAGTTACAGCCATTTACCTGGTGTTTCTCTTTTAGACATGAGACCATCATGCAACCATTTTGAGACGGGTTTCAGAGGATTTTCCTGCTTGACACTATGTCAGGAATCCTTAGATGTCCCTGCATCAGTCCATTGCTTTAAACTCACATTCTGATTGGTTCATTGCCTGAGCTTTTAACTAGATGCACATGTGACAACGATTTTGATTGGTGCATGCCGATAAAACCCCTTACCTTTTCATTCAATATGAAGCATGCTGTTATCCAATCTTAACCAATCACTGAAATTTATTATATCAACAGGTGATGACAATGAGCTGAGGACAAGTGACCCTGATGGCTACCTGGTGAAGCTCCAGAAACAGAAGCAAGGGCCTCATTACAAACCCTACACTCTCAAAGACTTCCAGAATCTCAAGAAGGATTTCAAGCTTGGTGGATTGGGACCAGACAAGGAGACGATGGGAATAAGGGTAAGGGGTTAATAGTGTTTTACAGTCATGCCACAAAACAGTCTCTTGAATCAGTTTCCTACTAATAACAGTTCCTGGGCCCTATTGCATAAAAAGTTGTGTTTATACGCAACTCAGCAAAGTAAACGCAAGTCCTAAATACGTGCTCTTGATTGGTTAAACATAGAGTTGCGTTAAATTTTCTGACTTGCGTTTAAACACAACTTTTTATGCAATAGGGCCCAGAGGTGTCAACCTGAAATCATATTCTTTTCCTACTATACTTGCATTCAGGGTAATGAGATCATTGTGCATGAGGAATAATTCAGAACACAACGTGCACTTATCTTTCTATACAGACAATTAAACTTTATTCATGAATCTACATTAAAGAGTAAAAATATAAACATTCTGAACAGAAGGGACAATGGACGTTGACAAAGTTAACAACTTCCATTCAAGTACACCTGTATTCACAAAAGCTAGATGCGCACAAAAGAAACTTCCCTTCCTCTTAAACAGGGAAGTAACTTTTTTTTGTGCTCATGAAGTTATTGTGAAGGTTTGAACAAATATTTTTACCTTGTCCTTGTCCATTCTGCTTACAATGAAACAATCTATACAATTTGATAGGTGCTGTCAAAAGGTTTTTCCTAATCAGACACATTACTGTAGGTGATGCATATGTTTTTGTACTTGATTGATAACTGACATCTTTAGATTTAACAAATTCATCTATATGTTGGCATAAGTGCATGCAATGTGGGGTGTAGACAATGAAGCAATGAAAAGAATGAGTAAGGAACAATAACTGTTTTAAAGATTCAGAACCAGAAGCAAGGGCAAGTTATTGCCATCTTCATCATCACAGTGATCATTAATTTTATTGTTATTATATTGTTAATTCCATAATTGCAGAACGATAAGGCAGCCAGACAGAGGGAGTACGCCCGTCAGGTGATGGAACAGAACAAGAAGACGATCAAACCAAACCCCAAAGCAAGAACCCCAGGGAAGGAGAGCCCACAGACTGAAGCTTCTAAGAGAGAATTGGTAAGAGATCTTAGTTAATCCAAATTACAGTGATACCTCTTTATAACAAGGTCCTTGGGACCATGAAAATCACCCTGTTATATCAGGTTCCTCACTATATCAGGGAAAAAAACAGATAGCTATAAAGAGCTGGGACCAATACAATCACTGTATCATAACAGGTATCTCGCTATATCCGACCTCTTTATAACAAGGTTCCACTGTATTCTAGGCTCATGTTTCATCAAGCTGTTTGTAGAGGTATGCACACCTGTATGTCCACCTGGTAACCCTTTCTCTAGTGGTACTTAAGCAAGATTGAGGTTATTGAGAGAAAGAAAGGGTAACCAGTTGTCCATAAAGCTGGGCTTACCTCTACAAATAGCTTTATGAAATAGGCACCTGGTTTACAAGATCTCCCTACTACCATGAATTTGGAAGGAGATATATTGTTCCAAGATAGTGTACTTTAATAGCCAATATTTTACCGTACACGAATTTTCAAAATTCAGACCTGATGACACAGCTGGTGGTAATTTCAAAATTTTGAAAGATCTTTGTACATGGATTGAACATTAGAATTAGTGAAAATGTTGTTGATGAATTTACTTAGAATAAAACCCAAAGAATCTTTCATTCTGTAGTCAGCTTTTATAGAATAAGTGCATAGAATTTATACAATTTCAATGACAACTGAACTAAGAGTATGGGAATTATTTTCACTTTTCTGATTTGAAGACCATCTCTCTGTCTTAGGAATGATCGGAGGTCTGTATTAGTGATCATAAGCCAATGAATAAGTTATTATGCTCCCTTTGATTGGCCTCGATAATCCATTTATAAATGCAGCCTTGAAAATATTGGCACCTTTTTGTTGTCTCTGGTAGTTTGAGAGGATATACTGTATGATATTGGAAGGGAAGTAACCTCAATATATCAAGATTTAACTTGTATTTGAGGTTAAGGCCCTGGCACGATATTTTCCACAAGTTTTATGACATTGTCGATAATTATGATGACACAAATTAGAAAGTCTCCCAAGCATTTTTATCTTTTCATGAAGAATGATAACGTTAGAAAATTTATCAGTGGAGTATTTTTTTTTCTTCTAGTAATAGCATGTACACCAATTTGTCTTCAACTTTGAACTGTATGGGATAATCATATGAATCGTGAAGATGGGAGCCCCTAAATACACAAAATTTGTTTGCAAACCATGCTTGCACTTCTTGTCCTGAGTAATTTCTCACAGGGCTTTTGAAATGGGCATCTAATCCTGTTTTCTTGAACACAGACACATGCTTGTTATTGAAGTTTATTAGTTTATTTGTGTAAAAAACAAAAAAAAAATGCTTTTTGGTCACACACTATGTTCTGATATGTTAATGAGACCATCTCTGTCCCTTAACATGGTGTCCTTGATGTCAGTGAACTCCAACGAGGGGTACGTTGACCAGGGCGGTGTTTCACCAAGATAAGAAAGACTTTACGCACGACTTTACGTTCGACTGGTACCCCTTCTTGTGCGTAATAGTTGACATCATTATGCGCATTCAGCGCAAGGACTGATACCAGTCGAACGTAAAGTCGTGCGTAACTTTAAGAATGACTTGGTGAAACACCACCCAGAAGTAGTAGTTAATGGTTGTGCGCGTCTGCTCATTGTTTAGTGCGCAACTAGCTGTGATGTAACAATGAGCCGCCACGCAAAACTACAATAAACTTCTTTGGTCGACATGCCCTTCGTCACAGTTGACTGAAATAAAAAGCACTGTATTTATATGTCTTGATTCGATATATATGTTATGAAAGCATTTGTTTCACACGTTTCCTGTTCTACCCCCCTCCCCTTTCCAACTGAAAACCTACAGATCAACTCATTTCCCTATGGGTCGTTTAGATGACAAACCCAGGACGATATTACAACTTATACATGTTTTTGGTGAGAGTGCATACCTGCAATGTTTTATGTTTGATTGGTCTGGTTTGAAAAAAAAAGTCTGTCAAAACTCACATCATTTCAATGCACATCTAACACTCACCAATGTATTTGCCTATACTAATGTCCATTAGCGGTCCAGCAAAGGAAGGAATTTTACTAATGAAATGGGAATTATTTTTGTTCGGGTGTAATGGTTTGATTCCCTTTGATATGCCAGACATTTAATATCAATCATCTAGCTCCAAGTGTATTGTTGATAAATGTTGAAATTACATTGTGGTGTAACTTTGGTGACTTTTTTGGGGAAAAAATCAGGGATCATCATGCATTGAACCTCCTCGTTATAAAAAATAAAGGGCTGCATGGTTAACATTCATTTTCATGGGAGAATTATGGCTACTTGTTTCCATGGGCTGTGCATGGCACTCGCGAATTAATGCTCTTTTTTATTCTTTTTTCTCTTCCCTTCCATGCTCACAATACCCGTACAATCCCATAATTCTGCAAAATTGAAATCCTGAACATGTTACAGATGTTGGCGTATGCCGAATCTGTCCCCCTTCCACGTATTAGGGATAATAGTAGCCCTGCGGATGTGTCGCCTCGGGACACAAGAAGTGTGGTCAGTTCAAGAACTTTTATCAAGCGCACTTTGTGTTTTGCTGTCCTTCATTAACCAGCACTTTTTGATATTTAAATGATATCACGGATTGATTTGAAACTTTGATTTGATTGACAAATTTAATAGTGCATCTAAAGGTATACTGTAGTATTCCAGTCAATAGATTGATGAAGAAAAAATGAATGGCCTGAGCCTCAAAAAGTCCATGGCTATCTATGCCCAAACCAACTTTGTCTATTGGTTGTTTATGTCTGTTTGAGATCAAATTAGCATGTTCCCATAATTGAAGATCCAAGATTAATTCAGTTTAACTCAATCTTGTAGTTTAAATAAAACTATTAAACAATACAAAGACAAGCCAAAGTATTTATAGAAATAGAAATAGATTTAAAAAAGAGCAATTAATTGAGTACATAATGAAAAATCCTTCATTACTCATGAGAAGATGTATGTATTCATTGAAATTGTCCTAATGTACATGGACCCCACAGAAGACCAGCTCCCCTTGATGGCCAAGCTTAATGTGGGTTATCCGCCGTATTTTAAATTTAAAAAAAAAAGAAATTATATGACTGTGCGTAACAAACCCACCTTTTCACCATTTATCTGTCAGGTTAAATATTAATCTTCATTTTTATTAGTTTCTTTTAACTTTCCAAAAAAAAATACATAAATTTAGCAGCCCGCCCCCAAGTCACTTCCCCTTCTTCACCCTTCCCTTTCTTTCTATCTTTTTGCACATTGCACTCCTAATGGTATTGTGAGTGGGGTCACCTGTTTGCTGTGATAAGGTTTTATGTTAGGCCTGTTAAGAGAAAAAAAAACTTGGTCAGATTTATTGAACTACCATGCTATATTTACAACACATTAATTGATCATTGGATGTTCTAAACAACCATTTTTGAGAATTATGATAATACAGCCAAAACTTGTTGTAAAGAGCACTTGTATTCCAAGCTCTCATTATGACAAGGTGATTTTAGGGCCCCAAATCTTTGTTTTATATTGTATTTTAACCCTGATATAACATGGTCTCACAAGAAGGAACTTTGCTCGTCCCAAGGATCTTGTTACAAAGAAGTTCAACTCTATTGTCCATGGTTATGTTAAATATTATAAATGGAATATCCATGTAGTGTGTGCCATAAATTTTAACCAGATATTCACAGATATTCGTTTCAAACATTTTAGTATGCTTTGTACACTACCAATTCTGTCAACTTGTAGGATTTTACGCTGAAAATAGGACAGACACTTTGGGCAAAATAGGATATTTAATCCTTGATACACAGTATTGGATAGTGCACTGAAACTAAGGGGGTGTTGTTCGAAATCAACTGCAAATCAACTGCAACTCTGCAAATTATTATGCGTATTTTCATTCGCGCACTGTATGCACATTTAACAAGATGCGCATGAAATGATTTTGATTGGCGCTTTCCGATCAACTGCAATTTGCGATCAATGACATCTTTTGAACAACACCCCCTAAGTGTAGGATATTTTGTCTGAAAATATGATTTTTATGGTAATATAATAGGGTAAAGCTGGCAGCTCTGCAATAGTATCATTAAAGAAGTAATCTTTTAATATTAGAGGAGAAAATAATAGCTCTACATGACTTGAAGTGACTAAAGGGGTGTTGTTGAAAAGTTGCAATTGACCGCAAGTGCCATGCACGTCTTGTTAAATGCGCATATCGTGCGCGAATGAAAATGCGCATTACAATTTTCAGTTGTTGCAGTTGATTTGCAGTTGATTTTGAACAACACCCCCTTGGTGTGTCGCTGTGCTATAAGGAATATATCCTTTCATATTGATTCAAAATGTTTGTAGAATAACAATAGATACCTTTTCTTGTTTATTTTGACATACTATGAATTTTAACTTCATCATCAGTGCAATATAGCTCAATCCCAATATCATTTCTCTTTTGATTTGATAGGCCTTAGAATACGCAAAGCAGATCCCCAAGCCCCGCATCCCCACACCTCCGGAGATCCTCCATGAACGGCTCTATGGCAGTGGGTCCAACTCCAGGAACAGCGGGGCCAGTTCCAGGACCTCGAGTATGAGAGAACTGGATCTAGGAACACCTAGGAGTCATGAAGAGAACACTGCTATCGAGATGGCAAGATTGCAGGAACTCACAGAGAGACATAAGCAGGAGAAGGATGAGTTGGATAGACTTAGATCTGGAGTCTCGACGTGATGTTGGACCAGAAAACTTTCTAGATCTGGTCTTATTGGTTAGACTGAAATATCTCTAGTATAGCTGAGTGGCAGGAACTCACAGAGAGACATAAACAGGAGGATGATGAATAGAATTTATTAAGACCTAGAGTCTCGTGGCAAGTTGGACCAGGTTACTTGAACAAATCTTAGAAAAATTTGGTCTTGTTGGTTAGACTAAAGTGGCTAAAGTGGCTATCATGGCTAAACGGCAGGAACTCACAGAAAGGCATAAACAAGAGGATTAGTTAGATAGACTAAGATCTGGGCCCCGTAACATAAAGGCTTGCGATTAATCACTAATCTGATAGCGATTGATATCAATCACAAGTAAATGGCAAATCATGTACTAACGTTTGCAACTGATCGCAAAGTCAATTAGCGATTAATCGCAAACCTTTATGTTATGGGGCCCAGGAGTCTCAATGTGATGTTGGACCAGAAAACTTTCTAGATCTGGTCTTATTGGTTAGACTAAAGTAGTCTTTAGTTTGGCTGAGCTGCAGGAACTTACAGAGAGACATAGGAAGGAGAAGGATGGGTTAGACAGACTGAGATCGTGAGTCTTAACGTGATGTTGGACCAGGTCACGCTACTAAAACTAAGAACCCGTAAAAGATATGGTATTGTTGGAGCGATCTCATGGATCTCATAAAGAGTTCAGAAGAAGGATGGATTGGACCACGATCTAAAGTTCCAATATGATGTTGGACTAGGTTTGTCTAGCATTTTTAAGAACTCTTTAAAGGTCATGCAGTGCTGGATAGATAAGAGCTGGAGTTTCAATGTGATTTGGAGCCAGATTGCTGGACTAATTATTAGAAGTCTAAGAACAAGTCAAAGACCTTATCTTTCTCAGACGAAGTCAAAGAAACTTTTTAAGAGATAAACATGAATACTGGTAGATCAAGTTGACTAGATTAATGACTGGTGTCCAATCAAATGTTAGACCAGGGCCAAGTTGAAAGTTTGCCTCTTCTTTGAACAGGTCCTAGACCTGTTCTTGGACCAAAACTCAGAACCAATAATGGCACTAAAACTCTGGGGGAGATGTAAAAAGAGAGAATTATACCCTTAAAGTCCCGAATTCACAAAGGTGATTTATTATATTATCAGTTTTAAACCATTGGATGGTTTCATTTGAAGCATAAATGTGCTTGATTAATTAACTTTATAGATTTTATATGTACATACTAAATCAGACGCACTAGCGCTTGAATATTCCCACACAATGATTTAAATTATTTTCAAACCATCGACCAAAAATAAATCACCTTTGAGAATTCCAGCCAAAAGGTTGAGCTCAATGTGATGATGAACACCATGGTTGGACCAAGTCTGAGAACTGGTCTAAAGCCCCGGTCACATAGGACCCCGGAAGCAACACGATTCACCCTGACTCGTTGTTCTGAGGCAGTTAACCGTGAATTAACAAAGAGTCGGGATGAATCGTGTTGCTTCCGGGTTCCTATGTGACCGGGGCTTAAGACCTGATCTAAGTTCCAAGATCACAGAGGGGGAATAGCACAGCTCCAGTCTAACGTCCTAATGCGATGAGTAAGATGGAGGTCTAAGACTTTATGGTTCACAATCTGTCGGTAAAGACTAGGCTGGTCCAAAACAATCCATCCCGTTTCTTTTGATTTTAAAATAATTTCAGAGAAATGCTGAAACTGCTTATCCAATAAAGGGGAGCTGTTGAGTAAAAATGAATTAATTTCCTTGTCGGTTTGTTATGCTGAAAATTCTGCAAGGATCTAAAGCTCAAGCTCTTTTATTTTTTTTTTTACTTCATTCTGTGAATTTTCATTAATTTAGCAAACAACACCATAAAACGCCATCAGTCAGGTGCAGTGTGCATTTTCCTGATCAAAGCCAAGCATGAATAGTGATTGCTGTATTCCTTGTCCTTACACACATAATAGCTCAGTTCATTCGGATCTCTGAGGTTAAATATTTAGAGAATACAAGCAAATATGTGGAATAAAATTTATCAGAATTATTTTGTTTTCATAGATACATTGTAATACATAATTTGAAACATTAGAACTGAGCTAGTTTTGATTTGATATTCCAAAATGTTTCGTATTCATTTAGGTTGGTTCATTGCAACCAATTGGTCAAAATGTTTGGAAAGGCCAACACATTTTCAACAGAATAGTTTTTAAAAAAAAAGAGATTAAGTAATGCATCATTCAGGTAATGAAATATCAGTCATTTATATTGGGAAATACATTTACCTTTAACAATTTTCCCTCACTATTTCCATATCTCATGTAAGAAGTGATTTGTGGTACATATGTGGTATCTTACTCACACTTAATGTTATGAAGTGGTTTTGATTAATCTAGTTAACTTGTTTATATTCGCTGTAAGCATTCAACAAAAACTACTTGCCAGTCAGTGATCAATTTATTTTTCAGAACAAAACAAAGAGAAAGCAAATTTAGCTGAAATATTACACATGCAAACATAGATATTTTTTCAATTGTCGAATAAAAAATACTTCACATAAGTAATTTGATCAAACTAGGAACAATTACTAAAGGAAGCTTTCATTGCTGCCCTCTTAGATCACCTTTATAATTATTAATTCATTCAGCTTCTTTTTAGTTAAGAATAAAGGACACTTCGTTTTAAAATTAATTTAGATGTTTGAAAAAAGTATGTTTACGTTTCCATTAATAAATTCTGCTTATCTTTACTAAAGAAAAGAGGACACTTCATTTGAAAATGAATATAGATTCTTGCACAGCATTCTTTGATTTTTAACAAATTCAAATCAGTGAATATCAGTTCTGAATTATGCAATATCTTGAATATTCAAATAAATATGTTGTGCTTTGAGTTTCAGGATATAGCCTGTGGAGACGTCAAGGACAGTGCTTCAAAAGTATAATACAAACTCTGTAGATAATGGGTTAGGAAAACTGCCTTTCTGGGAGAACCATTTCTAATGTTTGTAACTTCCCAAGTTGTATGTTCATATCTGCTTTGTAACAACCTTGTTGGTAAACCGTCCATCGTACTTGCCTTATGTATAATCCGCAAGTGTCTTACTATACATTGTCTGAAATAATATTGTCAAATGCTTGTTTACATATTTTTTTGTTTTTTTTTTTTTTTTTTTCACTTGTTGTAATGGAAAACTTTTCATGCAGTGTATTTGTAATTGTTTTTATTAGGAGCGTCTGCACATTTGGGGTAGAATGTATGATTCAGCGATGATACCTAAAAATCATTTTAACATTATTTTTTGTACAATTTAAGATTATGTTGTGAAAAAAAATGCAACCATTTCACTTTCATGAATTTTTGTATCAACGTCTGAAAAAGAGTGCAAAAATCTGTAATTTATTTACTGCAGTCTCATTGTTGATTTAAAGTCAGTCCATCATGATCGACAGGACTTCCGGTTGCGAGAGCGCATGGACATGATGGACGGCGTGTTGTGTATTGGCAACAAAAAAAATATTTGAACATTTCCTTGCTTACGCACCTTGCCAAGCTCAGACACTTGGGAAACTTCGTACAAATTTTTAATCCATGATTCCTCCCGTCTTTAGCTTCGATTTATCTAAAAATGTACGAAAAGCATTCGTATGTGATTGCCGAAATGCGAGCTAGCGAAATATAAGTTGCTCTCTCGCTATTCCAGGTTAAAAATGCCGTGATTTTTCTGTTCGCCAATCTTCGTAATCAAAATGGCAGCAGCCAGTTAGCCACGCCCTGATCGTCATGTCGCCCCGCCTTTAAAGATTAAACACAGTAGACTAGATTGGTGATTGAGTAGATGAATAAATACATGTTTGATAAGTTGAGCGCATAAATATTTTTAGGTGAAATGTACACAATGGTGGGATAAATATCTGTACAAATGGATTTCATATTATTATATTTNTGGGGACGGCAGGAAGAAATTCCTTGTAATGCGGAGCGCCGTAATGGTTGCCAGCTAGAGCCGGGTAATAGTGAGTGTAAAGCTTTCAGCGCCATGAGCACCGATAAGGTGGACCTGTGCGCTATACAAGTAGCCACCATTATTATTATTATTATTATAGGCTTTGATGGGACATGGTGGGAAACTTATAACTTCCTTTCGGTCCATACTGTATACCAAATGTGTATATTTTCAAACATTGTTTGGTACTTCCAGACGTACCCAAATGCAACTACAGTGGAACCTCGTTATAAAGGGGTCAGATATAGCGAGATACCTTTTATAACAAGGCGATTTTATTGGTCCCAACTCTTTATATTTCTTTTTTTTTTACCCTGAGATAGTGAGGAACCTGATATAACAAGGTAATTTTCATACTCCCAAGGACCGTGTTATAAAGAGGTTTCACTTTATCTTGTATATTATCAATCGCACTCATCAGTTTCACTCATGCGTGACTTCGTTTGGTACTTGATGTCTTGATCTCCAGTAAATACCCTGAAAAGTGAACTCTTTAATAGTGAAGTGAAACGATTAAAAAGTGGTTGCTAACATCTTTTATTGGTGTGTGCTCTTTATGTTTAAGATATATCGGTGGGAAGAAAGTATTTTTATTGCTTATGAAGCAAACTATCACCTTGACATACAGTATGGACAGAAATAAAGTTACCAGTTTCCCATCATGTCCCACGTAAATGCATCTATTTTCCATAGGCTTTGGTGGGATATGGTGGGAAACAGTAAACTTTATTTCTGTTCATACTGTACCTACATGTACTTCCACATTTCCAATAAAACTGTCATGTGTGCATATACCTCTAATAGCCTCACAATGTTAACAGTGTCAATGTCATTTATGTTTTATTCTGTTCTATAGTATTCTCTTTGCATGATTCTTCTGGCGATACACTAATTTTCATGATGGTAAAACTCATATTAACAGATGGGATTATCATACATTATGTGTAGTTTCATTGATAAAAACTCTTACTGTGTGAAGTATAAGCCCTTTTCTATTTCTTGTATGTCATGAAAGATATGCACCGGCTGAAAGAGCATTAAAGGCTCGGTCTGCGCCCAAATAATCTTGGTTTGATTAAAAGCAGAAAAATCAGAAGAACAGATAAAAAAAAAGTTTGAAGTAAATCCAACTAGAAATAAAAAAAATTATGAATATTACTGTACTGTTTTTAAGAATCTGTTTTGCTCCATAGATGTTATTATCTGTTTGTCTGATTTTGCTGCTTTTAATCAAAGCCAGATTTTTCTGGCGCAGAACAAGTCTTTAATCCATGGACTAGTATATTATTTAATTCCAATAGACTTTGTGCAGGGACTACCCGGTTCCAGTAGTCAATGAGTAAATACCACGTTGCCAGCAAATTGCACCCAAAATCATTTGCACTATTGAGCTTTAAATTGGGACCTTCTCAAAACAGGCATTTCTACATAGAAAACATATTTTTTGCAATTATACTTTTACTNCGGCTGAAAGAGCATTAAAGGCTCGGTCTGCGCCCAAATAATCTTGGTTTGATTAAAAGCAGAAAAATCAGAAGAACAGATAAAAAAAAAGTTTGAAGTAAATCCAACTAGAAATAAAAAAAATTATGAATATTACTGTACTGTTTTTAAGAATCTGTTTTGCTCCATAGATGTTATTATCTGTTTGTCTGATTTTGCTGCTTTTAATCAAAGCCAGATTTTTCTGGCGCAGAACAAGTCTTTAATCCATGGACTAGTATATTATTTAATTCCAATAGACTTTGTGCAGGGACTACCCGGTTCCAGTAGTCAATGAGTAAATACCACGTTGCCAGCAAATTGCACCCAAAATCATTTGCACTATTGAGCTTTAAATTGGGACCTTCTCAAAACAGGCATTTCTACATAGAAAACATATTTTTTGCAATTATACTTTTACTGCACTGCAAATTTTCAAATTCGATTCACTTTGACATGGCAAATATCTTTACATAGCTTTTTTTTCCATTTTTTTCCTACATGCACCCCTAAATTTAATAAAATGAAATTATGCATACTTAATTAGGTGTTTCCCACAGCAACCCATTTAGGAGGTCAAAATCAACAATTGAAATGCATAAAATTTGAAAAGGGGCTCTGTTCGAAAATTTTGGAGGCATGTCTTTATCTTGCAACTTGTTTCCTAAGAATGCAGTTTTTATTGAATGGATGTTACCTTAGTAAACAATAATATAATGGTTATCTATATAAGAACCATTTATATAATGAATGTTTACCTGCCACTGATAAAATTCAATCTTATTCTGGAATTATTTCTTTAAATATCACCACTATTAAGTTTTATGTGATAATACAATTTTGCCTCCTTTATACAGTCAAAATTCGTTATAAAGAGCACTGATATAACGAGCTCTCGATAACGAGCTCTCGTTATAACAAGGTAATTTTCGTCGTCCCATCTCGTTGTATTTTATTGTATTTTGACCCTGATATAACAAGGTTTCAATATAAAGAGGTAATTCATCAGGTCCCAACGACTTCGTTATAACGAGGTTAGACTGTACTATCAATTAATTAGCAGCAAGATATTTCATTGTGAAAGGTTGATGGGTATGTACTTTAATAAAAATTCTTTCTTTCCTTGAACAACTGGTTTAAGGTTTTGATTAATTGAGGTCTGAACTATTGAGTTTTAATTAACTAAATTAATTTTAATTGCAGCTGTCAAATCAGTAGATTAATAAAAGCTGATCCCATATTAATTGCTGTTAAGGATTCCAAAATGTTTATGGACGTATTGTAACAGTTCAGGAGATGTGAATATTTATGTATAGTATGAATTTGTGTTTACATATTCAGCTGCCTATATTTATAAGATATGTAATTGGTGATACTAATATAGTATTTACTGAAACATCTAAGCATTTCTATTTTTATTTTGTATAGTGAATATATAGCAAAACGTGTGCCACATCCAAATAAAATGTACATAATGAATATTGTGTAGATGAACAATAAATTGTGATATGTTATTCAAGAACCAAAGAATGATTGTGCGGGGGTTTTTTTTTTTTAATCTTGAAACAGAATAATCAAAATGATGGCCCATTTAGTAATGGATTTAAACAATATAAAAGAAAATTGTACCCCCCCCCCCTCCACAAAAAAACTATAAAAAATAAATAAACAAATAAATAAAAGGAGAAACACAAACTGGTGAGCAGAAGTTTAGGGAAAATCAGAAAAGTAATACGAAGAAAGTCATGAATGTTTGATGATAAAAAATGTGCAAATCATCGAACATTTGAAGACATGTCGGCAATTTGATGACGTCATGGTCCGCTTCTAACCATCATTTTATTTATAATTATGGTGTAAAATTCATCATTTGTACAAAAAGATACAAAAGTTGTATAAATGAAATTATGGAAATAGAGGATCGACATATCTGTTATGGAGGTATCCTATTTTTAAGGTTTTGAGGAAATCATTTTTTTTTT
>BQKZ01002691.1:0-19947 GCA_036244855.1 Temnopleurus reevesii | reverse complement strand
TGTATTCACAATGTTGCGTTGTTTTCTCATCTTAATTCTCGTTGCTGCTCTCAATTCAGTCGGTATGTTGGTATTTTGCACTAAAAGTTAAAAGTTCACTTTCTCTTGTAACTGGCACCGTGTATTTCATCAAGTTTGGACTCTTCCTACTCTCATGAATTTTCGACACGCCTTATAACGTTTTTCATAGGAATGAAGGATACGTTTGCCTAGTTGTATGTTCAAAATACTATGCACGCAATAATATTTATTGATGATTTCATTTCCCACGTAAATGTCGAATTACCATTTTGGTCTGAAAGATCTAGCTGAAAAAAATCATATCAGACATTTTAATGACAGAAAAGCCTATTGAATTTTTATACAGGCAAGTGTTCTTTTTATGAATGCATCGATATGTCCCATTTTGCAATAACCGATATGCAACTTAATATATTCAACCATGAAGAATTAAAAATTGTTTTTGGCCCTTTTGATTTACTATAGGTCCGTAGCCAGGGGTTGCATACCCCCTCCCTCAACAGTAGGTGTTCACTTTGGGGGCAATTCCACATGAGAAAATGGGAAAAAATGTAATTCCGTTACCACTGTTTTGTGAAGTTTAAAGACCAAACGGAAGAAGTAGACTTGAAATATCCTCTTATATGGCGCAGAGGTACTAATGCCATCACCTGAAACACAAAATCTGTTAGATTTCTTTTTTGTTTGGAGACCAGCGATGTATTGTGAGTCGGTAACGGAATTACTCTCTGGTAATTCCGTTCACGACTCACAATACCTCGCTGGTCTCCAAAAAAAAAAGAAATCTGACAGATTTTGTGTTTGAGGTGATGGCATTAGTACCTCTGCGCCATATAAAAGTATTCAAACTGACTAAGATCATACAAGTATAGCACAAAGGAATAACATAAGAGCCAAAAATCTCTGATTTGTAATTCCGTTACCGTGGAATTGCCCATTGGCCAAATAAGGGGCCATTTTAATTGCCCGCACTTTCTAAGTTTGACCCCCCTCCCCCTCCCATCCTCGTCGAACAGTGACTAATTACAACACTAATTGAAGATTGTTGCAGTATACCATCGCCGCTCTAATAAGGGTGAAAATGTATGTATATCCAAAGGATAGCATTGCATGAAAACAAACATATCGTCCGTGTGTTCAGGAAGTGGCGGGCGCCAAAGAGTATTATTCCATGAAGACACGCAAAGAAATCCCGACATAGAGCCAATTCAAGTGGCTATCGAACAACGTGTTCTAATTCTATAGAAGGGCACATACGTTTCAATGGATTTGTAACACATTTCGTGTAACAGTGCCCTCTGGCTCCCGTCACTTCGTGAAAACACGGACGATATAGCAATATTTCAAAGAGCCAATTTTAAAATTTTATGAGGATGGTTTAATGCAACTTTGTGGTACCGGGGTGTACCATTTATCTCCCATATCACTGCAAACAACGTTAAAATTATGTTGAACGCCAATTCAATGCTCCTTTTATAATGTTATTCGAATGGGAACCAGCAGTTATGATTGTTGTGTCCACACAGTTAAATACACGGCGTACAGATATGATCCACTTAATTTTACGGAAATAGTTTATCTCGTGTTTGTATTAAAACGGTAATACACCTTCATCATAACTTGTGTTGATTTTCCTATCGCTTAACCAAACAGTGACTAGAGGTACTACTGATGTTGTAACAGGGGTCATTGGTCAAAATGCGCTACTATTTTGCCCTTTCTCGGCGACGCCTAGGATCTTCGGACGAGCAACGTGGGTAAAAGAAGCAACCAAGGGGTCGAGTGAAATAGTTGCGACTGTCACAGACTGTTCACAGTCCCATATAACCTCTTGCATGAGAAGCATACCAACGGAAAGGCTTTCAAAGTTCGTTTTAGGTGGTAGCCTAGATGACGGATTAAATCTCATGATTCAGAAAGTGACGCTCGATGATGAAGGAATCTACTCTTGTTTGGTTGTGTTATTGGGCGGATTGATTGAGACACGAATTCTACTTGATGTCACAGGTAAGACGAATAGGCGGGNCTTTCAATCACTAAGTGGCATTCAATCACTTTTTAATCACTTTGAAAAGTTTTTATTCATTGTCCACATTATAAATTGATAATGAAGAAGACCGTGTGATTAAAATTTAGTTTCAATGAAGCCTTTAGCGTTACATTTCAAGACCTCACTTATATACAAGGAAATCTTTGCATCCGGCGACCTACGCTTTATACTAAAATACTGTTAACGTTTATTCATATGGTACTCAAAGGTTTAAATATTTATACGTTTCTTCCAATAAGAGCTTGAATTGATCACCACTAATAAAAACGTCAACTTTAATTCGTTTAGCTTTCAGCTTCACATGTGCTTGTCGTTTTCTGTCAGTATAAAATAGTCTATTTCGAAGAACAAATCACAATGCTTGTATGCATTTCTGCTTGTATTTCCTGTATTCACAATGTTGCGTTGTTTTCTCATCTTAATTCTCGTTGCTGCTCTCAATTCAGTCGGTATGTTGGTATTTTGCACTAAAAGTTAAAAGTTCACTTTCTCTTGTAACTGGCACCGTGTATTTCATCAAGTTTGGACTCTTCCTACTCTCATGAATTTTCGACACGCCTTATTACGTTTTTCATAGGAATAAAAGATACGTTTGCCTAATTGTATGTTCAAAATACTATGCACGCAATAATATTTATTGATGATTTCATTTCCCACGTAAATGTCGAATTACCTTGTTGGTATTAAAGATCTAGCTGAAAAAAATCATATCAGACATTTTAATGACAGAAAAGCCTATTGAATTTTTATACAGGCAAGTGTTCTTTTTATGAATGCATCGATATGTCCCATTTTGCAATAACCGATATGCAACTTAATATATTCAACCATGAAGAATTAAAAATTGTTTTTGGCCCTTTTGATTTACTATAGGTCCGTAGCCAGGGGTTGCATACCCCCTCCCTCAACAGTAGGTGTTCACTTTGGGGGCAATTCCACATGAGAAAATGGGAAAAAATGTAATTCCGTTACCACTGTTTTGTGAAGTTTAAAGACCAAACGGAAGAAGTAGACTTGAAATATCCTCTTATATGGCGCAGAGGTACTAATGCCATCACCTGAAACACAAAATCTGTTAGATTTCTTTTTTGTTTGGAGACCAGCGATGTATTGTGAGTCGGTAACGGAATTACTCTCTGGTAATTCCGTTCACGACTCACAATACCTCGCTGGTCTCCAAAAAAAAAAGAAATCTGACAGATTTTGTGTTTGAGGTGATGGCATTAGTACCTCTGCGCCATATAAAAGTATTCAAACTGACTAAGATCATACAAGTATAGCACAAAGGAATAACATAAGAGCCAAAAATCTCTGATTTGTAATTCCGTTACCGTGGAATTGCCCATTGGCCAAATAAGGGGCCATTTTAATTGCCCGCACTTTCTAAGTTTGACCCCCCTCCCCCTCCCATCCTCGTCGAACAGTGACTAATTACAACACTAATTGAAGATTGTTGCAGTATACCATCGCCGCTCTAATAAGGGTGAAAATGTATGTATATCCAAAGGATAGCATTGCATGAAAACAAACATATCGTCCGTGTGTTCAGGAAGTGGCGGGCGCCAAAGAGTATTATTCCATGAAGACACGCAAAGAAATCCCGACATAGAGCCAATTCAAGTGGCTATCGAACAACGTGTTCTAATTCTATAGAAGGGCACATACGTTTCAATGGATTTGTAACACATTTCGTGTAACAGTGCCCTCTGGCTCCCGTCACTTCGTGAAAACACGGACGATATAGCAATATTTCAAAGAGCCAATTTTAAAATTTTATGAGGATGGTTTAATGCAACTTTGTGGTACCGGGGTGTACTATTTATCTCCCATATCACTGCAAACAACGTTAAAATTATGTTGAACGCCAATTCAATGCTCCTTTTATAATGTTATTCGAATGGGAACCAGCAGTTATGATTGTTGTGTCCACACAGTTAAATACACGGCGTACAGATATGATCCACTTAATTTTACGGAAATAGTTTATCTCGTGTTTGTATTAAAACGGTAATACACCTTCATCATAACTTGTGTTGATTTTCCTATCGCTTAACCAAACAGTGACTAGAGGTACTACTGATGTTGTAACAGGGGTCATTGGTCAAAATGCGCTACTATTTTGCCCTTTCTCGGCGACGCCTAGGATCTTCGGACGAGCAACGTGGGTAAAAGAAGCAACCAAGGGGTCGAGTGAAATAGTTGCGACTGTCACAGACTGTTCACAGTCCCATATAACCTCTTGCATGAGAAGCATACCAACGGAAAGGCTTTCAAAGTTCGTTTTAGGTGGTAGCCTAGATGACGGATTAAATCTCATGATTCAGAAAGTGACGCTCGATGATGAAGGAATCTACTCTTGTTTGGTTGTGTTATTGGGCGGATTGATTGAGACACGAATTCTACTTGATGTCACAGGTAAGACGAATAGGCGGGTTTACTAATAGATGCAAATTTTCTGCATAACCCAAAAGCTTGCCCAAGGCTTGCCCGACATAGCAACAAATCGTAGACCGGCCTATTGAATTTGACCATTTTAACCATCAACCCCCCCCCCCCTCCGGGGCACTCTCTTGGATGTCCAAAAATAGCGGACCCCGCGCAGATTCCAATGACCCTCCTTATAGCCCCGTTATTAGCTTATGGGACTTCATTAAAACCCACCCCATGCCCCCTTTGCATTTTGTGTGGTCCGCATGTCACTTATTTAATATTTGATGTACAGCGCCATGAGCGTCATTACTGACGGGCCGGTGCGCTTAAAAAAAGAAACCACCTTTATTATTATTTATTATTAAACAGTTCTGAAACGTCTTTAAAATGATGAGCTACACATTGTATAAAATGCAGATGCTGTCAGAATAGGATCCATCGTGTGATCGACTGGAAAATGAGGACAATTGAATTTTCGTAAAATGTGCCTCATAGCAGAGGCGAAATATTTCCCTTCAATACTTATGCTACATGAAATCTATATATAGATCACATTTAATTTCAGTGCGATATATCAGAGAGGTAACGTCTGTTTGGAGCCAGAGGGGCGTTAACACAATCTAGTGGGGGTAGCCTTTACAAAGGCTTAACCGTGGCTACGATCGTAGACTGCAGTATATTTGCAATCGTTGCAAGCTAGCGAGTCTGTGAGCTTTAGACTAGGCGTGAAGTTAATCACCAGCTCCACGAACGCCTTTAGTCAGACGACCGAAGTGACGTCATCTCAAGAGCGTTACTGATTGTCAATTCCTTGAGATACACATGTGTAAACATGGCAATTCTGCGTCAAAATTCTATGCAGAATTCCAATAGGGGAAATAGACAGAACAGCAACTGCCGGTTGTCGTCGAGATAGAGGCCTCGCTACTGGCGCGGCTCGTAGTCTGGATTGCAGCCGTTCTCGTTGACAGCTGTTCACAGGGCTATCGCAGCATAGGGTTCTGCATATACAGCAAGAGGTCTTCGCTAGAGGCTATAGTGGGGTGGCGGGGTGCAGCGGGGTATATGAGCTAATACGTGCCTGGCAAAGGCGAGTTTTTTTTCTAACTCTCCAAGGAATACTGTCTTAGTTGCAAAGACGAGAAGGTTACCGTATTGAAACTCGCCGTGGTGCCTTGTTTAATACAAGAAGTTGAGAAGGCAAGATGGCGAGTTCTGAACTCGCCTTCGCGTTGCACGTAGCCTATAAGATTTTGTGGGGTTCTGTGGAGCCATTCCTCGTTTCTGAAACCTTAAGACTTCGACTCTCAGTGTAATCTCATTCTGCCCTTTTTAATGATGCACATAATATTACACAGGATAATATATTTGTAAAAACTTACTGAATATCAATAAAACAAATCTTTATTAATTTCAGATACTAAAAGACGAACAAAGAATTAAAAAAGAAGTAAATTAGGCAGGCGCTAGCAAGATATCTACGAATTCAAAAATTATTAAAGCCTATACACAAACGCATTATACCTAAACAGTGTCCTTACGTAGGTCAGATTTTAAATTTCAGAGTCTTTGGATCGAGCACTATAATGATTTCAAAGTTCATATGCTCATAATTTAGTTAATATACACCATTAAAAACTTTGGTAGAATTTAGGAAATGCCTTAAATATTGTTTTATTAGTTTGTCAGGTTTTCTGCTTTTATAGTTATCGTCAAATTTGTTTTTCACTTTTCACAGACCAGCCTTTAATATGCAACATGTCTAATCAACATTTAGATTCCGATTTTAGTGAAAATTGTCCCCATCACAAATTAATCTTACATTATAAAAATGTATGTAAGGCGAATGCTGTTTCCTATCTGCCGCATATTACTGGATTGAATTTTGAAGACAAAGGAGTGACATTTCATAAATGTATATAACGTTTTATATTTGTGTTTTCATCCCACATTATGAATAATCTTTTTACTTATTTCCAGTTCCGCCAACCGAAGTCCATATTTTAGATGTCAACAATGGTCTAACATTAATGAGCTGGAGCACACTGTATTTAGTCCGTCTGCAAAGCCATATTCTCCAGTGTGAAATACTTTCACCATGCAAACCTCCTGCCGACATCATTTGGCTTATTCGTAATATGAGCTCGTTGGTCGTCATTCATGGTCAGATAAATCTAAAAGTACGAGGTAGTAATACGTCACTGGTGACGTCATCAAGACAAGCCGACCTGATACCGAATATTGACGATGATGGAAAATACGTTGAGTGCATTGCTGAGCATCCTGGGAATTCAAACGCCCTCAGCGTTAGAATCACTCTCAAAGTTGGAGGTTAGTATTTTTGTAAAACTTTAAAGTCGGGGCTACATGTCTTTTAGAGGTCCAAACTGTCTGCGGCCATTTTGACTGCTAAGATTGCTGAACAATATTTTTAACTGGAGTAGCGAATGAGCAAGCTAATTTTTGCTAGCTCATAGCTCGGCAATCGCAAACGTATGCGTTTTGCACGTTTTTTTGAAAAAAAAAAGAAAAAGAAAAATTAAGCCAAAGAGTTACACGAGCGACAACATGGATCGGAAAGTCATACGAAGTGTTCCGAGTTTTTAACCTTGGCAAGGTGCGTAAACAATGAAATTTTTAATTATCGTTGTTGCCAATACACAACACACCGTCCGTGCGCACTTGCGACCGGATGTCATGTCGACCATGACGCCCTGACTTTAAAAAAATACAGATCAGCAGCTGAAAAAGTTGATGAGACATGAGGATTACAACTGTACAACAAACCGTAAATACATCAGACTTTGTTTATCCTCTCAAGGTTGTATTAAAACAAGGACCGTTGTTCTGATATTGAGCATTGATTTATGTGTAATTTATGATATGCAAATGTTATTAATCTGTTGCCAAAGCATTATAATTTCATGTTCAAATTGAAATTGAAAATGTTGAAAATGTTATTGAAATGAAAAAAAAATAAAACAAAACAAATCAAATCAATGTTTTAAACTCCCAAAATGAACCCCAAAGGGTACCAATCGTATTTTGTTGTGTTTTTAGAAATGTATCCGTTTTATCTGTTCTAGAAATATTTTCCATGTCGATAACAAACAAAAACCCAGAGAGTATCCTTAAATCTGATATTCATTTACCAAACAGATTTACCCGCAATCCCTACCATCACGAGTTTGTTGCAATCGGCAACAACAAGCTCACTAAGCATCTCGTGGGAAGCCGGATCAACAAACGACACGACTCACCAATCCTACTTCATAACATGCTGTAACACGCAGTCGCCCCGTAAATGCACGAACTTTACCGATGTCGTGCAGACTCGCTTCACCGTTGGTCATCTCCAACCATCTACGATGTACCTAATCAGGGTGCGAAGCAAGAATGTCTTCGGATTTAGCGAGGGCGAAGCGACTATACAGATCCCGACAAAACGTAAGGCCCTAGTCACATAGAAGCCCCGAAGACGATATAAACTATTTCCGAAAAGTTAAGCGGGCCAAAGACAATAGAACCGTACACCGTGTATTCAACTGTGCGGACACAACAATTGCAAACCGGGCCCGATTTGAATAACATTACAAAGGACCATCGAATTTGCGTTCGACTTAATTTTTCGAAAATAGTTTATATCGTGTTCCCAATGAAATACGATTGAACATGATTCTTTGGTCAGGGACAGTTGACTGTTAATTGAATAACGAGTCGTACTGAATCGTGTTCTGCAGTCGGGGCTTCTTTGTGACTTGGGGTTAAAGAACATTGATCCCGTTTTATCATCTTTGGTTCTGGGAATCATATCTTTTTTGGTGAAAATAAATGGGGAAAATTAACTGCCATGAAATTTACAATGTTTTATCGGGAATGAAATGGTACGTACGATCATCATGTTTACATGTACAATTTAAACGATGCATGTTCAAACTACTAAATTGAAGACATAGAATCTGAAAAAAAAATGGAAGCGCCTCGATTGTCCCAGCAGAAATAAAGATGCCTGTAGAGTAAGTTAGGGTGATAATAACTCATTAAGTAATAAAGAGTAGTGGCCGATTGATATCATATAAACCGACAGTTTCCAATTGTTTCTAATTTTAATTGCCGCTTGACAGACAGTTGGAAAATTGACATTTGTCGACCTATAGAACTGACAAGCAGGGCGAATTTCTTACATGTGACCTTATATCAGTTTGGCTGCTATGTTTGAATGAGGTTAATATATATTTCAAGATAGTATTTCTTATAATATCTGATCAGTGTTTTGTTTGCTTATTCATGAATGTGATTCGTGAAAATAATCCTGGTCTTACGTTTTTGTCGTTTTTATATCCAGCTTTGTCTCCAACAGAATTAGGTGATTGTATAAAAGTAATTTGACTAGTCCAGGAAATAAAGTAATATTATAGTATTTTTTGTAGTATTTTTTTAATAAATATTTTGCGGTAGAAGAGTCTACCCAAAGATAAGATTTTTTTGTTAACTAAAGCATACAAATTGTGAGTAAAACAAACAAAGTTTGAAGAAAATCGGAGAAGTAATTTAAAAAAAATGAATTTTTAAAGATTTGAAAAGATAGGCATATCAGTGGAAAGTTCCAGAGATGTTGCCAGTTTGATGACATCATGGGTGTACAACTAACCAGAGTTTTCATTAAATATATGATGCAAAATTTATCATTTTTACAGAAAGTTGCAAAGTTTGTATGAATGTAAACATACAAATAGCGGATCTACATATCATATATATATATATAAACATTCATAACTTTCTTATTAGACGTCCAATTTTTCTCGAACTCTTTTGTTCTGTTCATCTATTTTTTTTCCTGCTCCTGTTGAATAAATATTATATTTGGGAGACTCTCCTTTTAATGGAGGGAACGAAAGATGCGCCTGTCTGACATTCTACTGCATGACTACCTAAAATGATACCGCGCAGCCTACTTCTGTTGTACTCTCTGAAAAAAATACTGCAGTAACATAATATTGCAGTATTGTATGGCAGTATTCTATGATACCGACTAGGATTTTCGTCATGGACACGTGCCGATCGCTTAGCTAAGCTTGCTGGAGTAACTGATTGTAGGACATTAATTTTGAATATTTTTTAAACTTGATTTTCTAAATATTTTGTGAACTTGAATTGCCAAGGTATTGTAGGACTATTGGGGTGTTGTTCAAAATCAACTGCAAATCAACTGCAACTTTGCACATTGTAAAGCGCATTTCCATTCGCGCACGGTATGCACATTTAACAAGACGCGCATGCAACAATGATTTTGATTGGCATGTTCCGATCAACTGCAACTTGCGATCATTTGCAACTTTTGAACAACACGTACCCCCTAAGTGGCATGTAAATGAATGTTTTATTTGTGTAAGTGTAAGTGGACAGATCTAGTTCACCTCGATTATTGTAGTACCATCGTACTTCTACCTCGGGCAGTACAGTGCTATTGAAGTACTACGGCGAGTAATCCAGTACCACTAAAGTAATACCTCAAGTAATGCAGTATACTAAATTAATATTTCAAGTATTGCATTACTATCGTACTACTACCGCAAGTAATGTAGTATACTGAAGTACTACATCAAGTATTGCAGGACTACTAAAGTACTGCCTCAAGTAATGCAGTATACTGAAGTAATATTTCAAGTATTGCATTACTATCGTACTACTACCGCAAGCAATGTTAAGTAATATACTGAAGTGCTACATCAAGTGTTGCAGGACTACTAAAGTACTACCTCAAGTAATGCAGTATACTGAAGTAATATTTCAAGTATTGCATTACTATCGTACTACTACCGCAGGTAATGTACTATACTGAAGTACTACATCAAGTATTGCAGGACTACTAAAGTACTATCTCAAGATGCAGTATACTGTAGTAACACCCTAAGTATATTGCATCACTACTGATATACAGTCAAACCTCGTTATAAAGAGCACTGATAAAACGAGCTCTCGTTATAACAAGGTAATTTTTCCTGGTCCCAACTCTTTGTATTTTATTGTATTTTGGCCATGATATAATAAGGTTTCAATATCAAGAGGTAATTCCTCTGGTCCCAACTACCTTGTTATAACGAGGTTATACTGTATACATCAAGTGTTGCGGTACTACTGAGGTATTACCTCATATTACCTCTAACATTATAGTACTGCTAAAGCTCTGCCCCAACTATCGCGCTACTACTGCAGTACTCGCTCAGGTACAAAGAGCTTTAAAAATGGCTGAGAAGATGGCCAATGCCCAAGATTAAAAAAAATAATGTTCAGAAAAAAAAAAAAAAAAAAAAAAATACTCCCTCGAGTAATGCAGTACTACTGAAGTACTATCCTGAGTATTGCAGTTGCATGTTAATGACATACTGTATCTTAATGATACCGCGGTACATTTTCACACGGTAGTTAATCCAGCGTACTAGCAGTGTATGCCTACACATTGATATAAAAATTTATGTTGGGTAAATTTCTCGGCTCTCTCTCCAGTACTATAAAGAAAAAAAATATCACAACTTTACATTATAGGACTAATTAGTGGATTGAGGTCCCCACTGCGTGCACTGAATAAAGCTATACTGTGCAAAGTGAATGCTGGGGACCTAAACTACGATTAAGCCTTAAGCCCCCTATATACGTCCCCATTTCTAATATATCAACACTTTTAATAATAAATAAACACTTTTAACTTGATTTCCAGGAATTAGAGCAGTTTATGACAGCAAAGCGCACAGAGTTGACATATCTCGTCCCTACGATTCGATCGGTCGCCTTCCTTTCGGTCTTTGCTTTCTACTCGTCAATACCACAACTACTCAAGACAGTTTCGACCCCGTAGAAGTCGGCCGTAGCTGCGTTGGTGTAGGGGGAGCTGTCCCGGTACCTCAGGGATGGTCTTTTGAGAATAGTAGAATCGTGAGCTATCATAACGAAGCGGTCAGCGCCCCATCTGAGATACATTTGGATAGACAGACAGACATGCCCGAGCGTGAGTAGAATTTTGACTTTTTCGTTCGAATACAAGATGACAATGATTCCCTTTTTGTACGATAGAACACATTTTGTATTTTGTTACAATAACGGTTGTTGCATGGCATTAAAAATATACCAGATTCATTATAAGAAAGAGAAAACATTTCTATATTAAATCCGACCATTTTCATTTGGCCTTCGTTTGCCGTTTGTCTTTAGAGAATTTTTTAAATTAAAATAATCGGAAAAATTATCACAAATCCTTAGGTTGGCAACACATTAGACATTTTTTTTTAAATCCTCCGTTTTCACACAAATTGGCGACTTTAAATGTTTTTGGCGATAAAGAATTAATTTGGTAACTACAGTAATTGGAATTTGAATAAGAGAATTACAAATTGTAATGTTGGAAATTAAAGTCAGCGCGTCATGAGTGCGCACGGACGGCGTGTTTCGTATTTTGGCAACAACGATATTTGAAAATGTCCTTGCTTATACGCACCTTGCCATTGCTAATTTTATTTGTCCCCTCTTCAGCTTCGATTCTTCTAAGAACGTGCGAAACACATACATTTGCCATTGCCGAGCTGTGGGCTAGCGAAAGATAACTTGCTCACTCGCTATTTCAGGTTAAAAATGCCGTGATTTTTCTGTTTGCCAATCTTTGCATTCAAAATGTCCGCGGACAGTTTACCACTAGTTTGCACCCTCTGAAGGTCATGTCGCCCCTCCTTTAATGACATGAATATAGTGATTATCAAAAAAAATAAGTCTTGTCCTGAATTGGTTTTTAAAAAATGTATATATATTGTGAGGATTGCATTACGTTCGTCAACACATACGGACCCCCTTTCTTTCGGAATGAATGTTTCCCATTGTGCAAAGGATCAGAACCGCGAGAAGAGAATGGGGCTTAGATACGAACCTTGAGGTACGTCAAGATAAAGGCATGAAAGGGGAACTCCAACCAGACATTGGTGTTCTCTCGGTGGGTGGAGGAAAATAAAATGATCAAACTGTGAAAATTTGAGCAATCAGACAATCCATTCAAAAGTTATGAATTGTCAAAGTTTCGAAGTAGAAGGAATCAACAAGATTCATCCCAAAATACATGTAGAATAATTATGTATATAGACCTATTTCTTAAAATACGAAAAGGCGCTTTATAAATGCAAATTATTATTATTATATCATATTTGAAGAAAGAAGTAAAACTTTGTTTACTTTTCTAGAAAAAAAGAAAATGTGAAATTCTGTGTACAAAGTGAACGGAGAGTTCTCCATATTGGCAGCCATTTTGTGCAGGTAGTTTGCCAATTTAAGGAGCCCATCAGGGGTAGAAATCAAAATTTTGAAGAATCATAACTTTTGAACGGATTGTCGGATTTTGCTCAAATTTTCACAGTTTAATCATTGTATCTTTCCCCACCTACCGAGAGAACATCAATGTCTGGGTGAAGTTCCCCTTTAAAATGTAGCAGACCTCTCAATGCTGCCTCTGACGGAAAGCAAAACTTGCAAACGCATTACATAAGTGATCAATTAATTGAACAAGTTTTTTTTTTATTCNTTATAGTACTGCTAAAGCTCTGCCCCAACTATCGCGCTACTACTGCAGTACTCGCTCAGGTACAAAGAGCTTTAAAAATGGCTGAGAAGATGGCCAATGCCCAAGATTAAAAAAAATAATGTTCAGTAAAAAAAAAAAAAAAAAAAAAAAATACTCCCTCGAGTAATGCAGTACTACTGAAGTACTATCCTGAGTATTGCAGTTGCATGTTAATGACATACTGTATCTTAATGATACCGCGGTACATTTTCACACGGTAGTTAATCCAGCGTACTAGCAGTGTATGCCTACACATTGATATAAAAATTTATGTTGGGTAAATTTCTCGGCTCTCTCTCCAGTACTATAAAGAAAAAAAATATCACAACTTTACATTATAGGACTAATTAGTGGATTGAGGTCCCCACTGCGTGCACTGAATAAAGCTATACTGTGCAAAGTGAATGCTGGGGACCTAAACTACGATTAAGCCTTAAGCCCCCTATATACGTCCCCATTTCTAATATATCAACACTTTTAATAATAAATAAACACTTTTAACTTGATTTCCAGGAATTAGAGCAGTTTATGACAGCAAAGCGCACAGAGTTGACATATCTCGTCCCTACGATTCGATCGGTCGCCTTCCTTTCGGTCTTTGCTTTCTACTAGTCAATACAACAAATACTCAAGACAGTTTCGACCCCGTTAAAGTCGGCCGTAGCTGCGTCAGTGTAGGGGGAGCTGTCCCGGTACCTCATGGGTGGTCTTTGGCGAATAGTAGAATCGTGTGCTATCATAACGAAGTGGTCAGCGCCCCATCTGAGGTACATTTGGATAGACAGACAGAAATGCCCGAGCGTGAGTAGAATTCGGACTTTGTCGTTTGAATACAAGATGACAATGATTCAGACAATGATTTGTCTTTAGGGAATCTTTAAAATGAAAATTAATCGAAGAAATTATTCTTTAAAATCCTTAAATTGGCAACACGCAAATTGGCACTTATAATGTTTTGACACGACTTTTGGCGATGAAGAATTAATTAAGTAACCAATTGGAATTTGAAAAGGAGAATTTAAAATTGTAGTATGGCAAATTAAGGAAATGAATAGTGACGATTGCAAAATAAATCCTGTCCTGAATTGGTTTTAAAATGTATACCGGTAGGCCTATTTATTGTGAGGATTGCGAGTACATTCGTCAACACATACGGATCGACCCCCTTTCTTTTGGAATGAATGTTTCCCATTTGGGAAAAGGATCAGAACCGCGAGAAGAGAATGGGGCTTAGATAGGAACCTTGAGGTACGCCAAGATAAAGGCATCATAGGGAACTCCACCCAGACATTGATGTTTTCCCGGTGGGTGGAAGAAAAGAAAATGTTCAAACTGTGAAAATTTGAGCAAAATCGGACATCAAAAAGTTATGAATTTGTTTCGAAGTATATAAGGAATCAACAAGATTCATCCCAAAATGCATGCAGAATCATTATGTATATTATATCATATTTGAAGAGAGAAGTAAAACTTTGTCTACATTTCTAGAAAAAGAAGAAAATTCAAAATTCTGTGTACAAAGTGAATGGAGAGTTCTCCATATTGGCAGCCATTTTGTGCAGGTAGGTTGCCAATTTAAGGAGCCCATCTGGGTAGAAATCAAAACTTTGAAAAATCATAACTTTTGAACGGATTGTCGGATTTTGCTCTAATTTTCACAGTTTAATCATTGTATCTTTCCCCACCTACTGAGAGAACATCAATGTCTGGGTGAAGTTCCCCTTTAAAATGTAGCAGACCTCTAAATGCTGCCTCTGACGGAAAGCAATACTTGCAAACGCATTACATAAGTGACCCATTAATTGAACAAGTTGTTTTTTATTCGATAACTTGTGATTAAGAGCTCTGAAAGATGTACTAGATCCGTGAGTATAATTATAGATAAATAAAAATCTACATAAAATTTGTAAATTTCCCTATTTTTTTTCAACTAACGCAAATACTCTGAAGAGGAAAAAGAAAGCCCAAATATCATGGCTCTTCAAATCAGCAATACAATTTATTAATGAATATTACTAGTTTCCACATAAATTGTCAATATGTGACTAAGGGGATGTTGTTCAAAAGTTGCAATTGATTGCAAGCTGCAGTTGATCGGAACGTGCCAATCAAAATCATTTTTTTCATTTGCAAAGTTGCAGCTGATTTTGAGCAACACCCCCTTAGAAACACACTTTTTAACAATGAGGGGGGGGGGTCAATCTATCGGCAATGTCTTTGATGAAAAAAAACCCAAATGATTTGGAAATAACATGATGTTGTCAAGTTAAGAATAAAATATGACTAAATTTGCTGCAGAGGTTAATGAATTCATATACTTTCATTTACAGCTACAGTGCGTTCAAAGACTCAAGGAAATAACTTCACCATTTTGATCCTCACAAGCGTCATCATCATAATTGCAATTGCCGTTTTGGTTGTTGGCGTAGTACGATGCTTCAAGAAGAAAAAACGTAAGATTTTTTGGGCAAAAGGGTCGTTCAACATTATTCATATTTTTCATTATGAAAAACATGATAACACATGTTCAAAGGGCCAATTGATGAAAATATTATGTTATAACTTAATTAGGCAGGAGAAACACACGGAGAAACACTTGTATACGGTTTAAAAAGGAGTAGAAACGGAAAGAGGAAAAAGAAGACTACAGCTCAGTATGGTGGCGCAAAAAAAGTTAAAAGTACGTGGTCAGTGAGATGAGAGATATTTGCTCCAATAGATGCCATTTTCCCCGAATGGTTGAACGGCTGAACCGTCCATCTTAATCTTTGCCGGAAACCCTTCCACAAGTGTTTCGGTTTCCATTTTACAATGCATTTAACCATGATTGAATATAAAACTGTATTTGTTTTTAAATGTTTTATCCGTATTTTCTTTAGTGCAATTCTAATGGTACGTGCTTAACAAGCTCTACTATTTCCGTAAAATAAATTGGGTCGTGGACAAAACATCCGTACGCCGTATACGGACACAACAATCGCAAGCCGGTTCCGATTTGAATAGCATAACAAAGGAGCATTGAATTGGCGCTCGACGAAAATAGATTATATCGTGTTTACTTTTTCTGTGTACTTTTTTCGTGTTTACCAAGCTTCGCTTTTTCTGCACATCCCTCCATTTCGACAACAGGAACGCTTTGAAAAAAAATCCTGGAAAATATTATGTATGCAATTTTCCTTTGTAATTTTGTCAATCATAGTGATCATTAATTAATGTTCAATTTTAATACTTGATTTCTTTTTGTTACTGTGTTTCATTGAAAAAGAAATAAAATCAATCAATAAATCAGTCAATCAGGCAATCAATCAACCAATCAATTATAGTCAATGAATCAATCAATCCATCAAACCAAGCTTCTCGGACATCCCAGTGAACAAAGAAATAGCTTGATCCCACCTGTCATGCTCTCAAACCGCATCACCATAATTGTAATCATTACTGTCTGATTCCATTTAAAGTTTAATATTTGAAGGCTACGTTTCTCAATTTCGATTGTACAAATTCGTTCATTAAACAAACATTAATTTGTACTTTGTATTTCTAATTTGAGATAATTCAGTTTGGCATGGGTGGGATCAACCTGTAGGCGTGACTGCCCCATTACGCATGTTTCAAGTTTGGGCAATTCCACATGGTCGGTAACGGAATTACATGCTGTTTGAGCGTTACTTTTGTCTGTTATAGGCCAGTGACAGACTTTCATTGGCTGCTCAAATTCTTGAAAAATATAATGTAATATAAAGTAAGTGCTAACAAATGAGAACAGGGCCCCTTGGTAGATCAATTGTATTGTTAAAAGGGCTACCCTGTATAAATAAGACCTAATAAATGAATGAAATAGATAAGAAAGAAACATTGACATTGTCCACATGGATAGCTCCAATGTATGCAGAATATCGTTGGTGGAATTGCATGAGATAATTTACCTTTTTTAGTCATTAAACAGTCCATCTAAAAAAAAATAGGATCTATCTTATTTCTGCTGCAACATTTCCTTTTTATACCATATACTTCACAGGTCTTAAGCAAATTATCCAAATATGCTGTCTCCGAACAAAGTTAGGGGCACTTTTTTTCTCATGTGGATTTACCCGTAAGATTGGAAAACACTTCGAAGGAATCGAAATACGCTCTGAAAGATTCAACCATTGTATTTCATTGATTCTTTTCACCTGCAGAGCGCTCAAAAAACATCAGAACCAGATTTAATAGGGAACCTTTGCCTAAGCCACCAACTCCGTCCCAAATTGTAGCAAAAGACACCGACACATCTGGCACAAAAGTAAGTGAAATGTTCATTATTGCAGAGCTACCAACATGAAAATTCACATTTTAGTGAGATTTTACCGTGAACTCAAGAAGATCTATGTTGTCAAACAGAATCTGATTGAGGAGATCAATGTATCAATCAGGGAAATTGCTGAAAATCTGACATTTCATTTTACTAGAAGCCGAAGAGTCGTATAAAACCAAAAAGTTTTTTGTCGACTTATATAGGTATATATATGTACTTATTATAAGTATATCGACCTGTTTCGTTTAGGCACCATTGGGCGTTTATAAGATCAATTACAGAAATGATTCGGCACGCTCCGACACTCTTCGGCATTTTTCAACCTTTAGTAAGAGTCTTGGCACATTTATTTCGCACTCCTTTCAATAGATCGATCACATTTATTTGGCACTCCAATACTCTAGATAGATCATATCTATTTTGCACTCCTATCAATTAAATTGATCGATCATATTTATTTGGTATTCCTATACCCTAGATCGATCACATTTATTTGCCATTCCTATACTCTAGATCAATCACACTTATTTTAGACTCCTATTACATTTATTTGGCATTCCTATACCCTAGATCGACCACATTTATTTGGTACTTCTATCAATAGATTGATCACATTTATTTGCCATTCCTATAATTTAGATCGATGATCCACCGTATGAGGACATGTCGGGATCACGTGACATTGACGAACAACGATATAGTGATCCAATCACCAACGTCGAATACACATTACATCATTCATACGCAGATGGATCTATGATTACGACGTCGGAGGGAAAGAAGTACTGTTCGCACATCTTCAAGAGTTCGCAAGGCGATATCAGCAGTGATCCATAGACTACGGAAGCGTTAAAAGGCATTTGATCTGGAGATAATTCGTCCGTATTTTCACGAAGTGGCGGGAGCCAAAGGGTATTGTTGCATGAGGACAAAAATATCCCGACATATTGCCAATAGGCGGGTTTACTAATAGATGCAAATTTTATGCATACCTCTAACACAAAGGTTGTTCTTGACAACTCGAAGGCTTGCCCGAGGCTTGCCCGACATAGCAACAAGTAATGTATGCAAACTGGATTCCAAGTATTGTGGTCCTATTATTATCAACCGGTCTATGGAATACCACGTAACTAAGTTAAACGCACATAAATTTGAATATATAAGTAAACCCGCCTATTCAACAGACATGCTATCGAACAATGCGCTAATTCTATAGAAGGACACGTTTCAATGTATTTGTAACTCATTTCGTGTAACAATACCCTCTGGCTCCCGTCACTTCGTGAAAACACGGACGAATTGAGATGCTTATCTAACCATGTCGACTCATCAACTTGAGTAGACAATCGAAATCATATTATAATTGCCTTTTTTTCGACATCTGTAAAATTGTAAATCGAAATGGCGAAGTCTATTTCAATTTAGCAGTAAGTGCCTTAATTGAAGCACGATGTTGGAATGCTCCCCCATGGAGTGGAAAATGAGCATACACTGTATGCGTGAATACCTGAATCCAATTAACCGGAGTAATCATAGCTTAATGATATTGCGGGGCCCGCTGGGAGAACTGTTCGAAGAACGGACGCGGCTACCCTGGGTAAATAAGATGCATTATTATTGTTATTATTACTATTCTTCTTATCATCATCATTATTATCATTATTATTATTATTATTATTATCATCATTATTATTATCATTATTATCATTATTGTCATTATTACTATTGTCTTTAAAAACTTGTAGAAAACTTATTCATTTCTTGAAGCTTTTCAATCGTGTACATATATATTTTAGCAACAATATAAACAGACCCTAAAATCACAGCGCAGTAGAGAGTATCCATATAGGCACTTCGCCATACCATATGTCCCCAAAAAATGACAACGGGGCTTTCAGGATTAATAACTTTTGAACATGAATATGAAAATAAATGCGGTTTGGCATGTCAAATATATAACTATTCATCTATATTTGGTGAAAATTCCATGAGATTTGCATGAGTGGTTACAAAGAAATGAAGCTTTTTGTATCGGATGTCATAATTCCGTTCTGCACAAGTTTGTGAGGATAGAGACGTGCACAATGGTTATTTAAACTTCCTACAACTCATTGCTCAAAAGGAATGTTACTTGCATTCATTTTCATATTCATTTTCAAAAGTTATTAATCCTGAAAGCCCCGTTGTCATTTTTTGGGGACATATATCATGTAATTATTATTATTATTATGATTGTTATTATACTACTATCATCATTATTATCATTATTATCATTTCCTTAGAATACTATGATGAATCATTTCTTTTCAGTCAACGTAGAATATGTATATAAGAGTTAAACAGTTGTCACACAGTGTTAAAATGAACAAAAAGTGATGAAAATACTGTTTATGCACAAATAAGATCAAATAAAAGTATGCACAGATATAGGACCGTACCAAACCGATTACATTACGTAAGTACCACCATTCAATCATCTGGTGCACCAAAGAAATAGAGAAAATGCAGAATAGGGCTGCTTCCATCGCCCATCTGCCATCTTAAAAAAAAAAA
>BQKZ01002690.1:34250-64331 GCA_036244855.1 Temnopleurus reevesii | reverse complement strand
GGGGGGGGGGGGGGGAGCCGCCCGAGAAATTGTTTTATTTGTATGATTCTAAAATGCGTTTTCCTGGTATCTGTAGGGGCTGGAGGCGCATACCAGGGGCCTGTAACATATTAAAGAGATACGATAAATCTTGCAATTAGTTGCATCTCTTTGGTACACATTTTGCCATAGACTTGCGATAAATATTTATCGTAAGTTTAATTACATCTATTATGTTACAGGTCCCAGGTCAGCTCCTGTTCAAATTCCGTCACTGGGAGAGTGAAGGGAGCCCTTCAATAATTGGGTATGTGTGGCATTCTTCGGGGGAAATAATAAAGCTGCGGTTAGGGGTGGGCTTTCCAAGGGATGGGGCAAATACGTATCTGTTGTGTTTACTTTGTTATATGTTATGCCCCCTAGGAATAAGAATGACCCCATTCCTAAAAAAAAATGATTAAAAAAAATTGGACCAGGAAAGGGGCACACTACTTTCTGATGTTTGGATGGGCTTGGGAGGGGTTGGGAGGGGGGAGGCACTTGCCCCTGTTCTCATATACCCCCTCGCCATGAGATTGCCCATTGTCCAGAGATTTGTCAAATCATGTCTTGCGAATTAGCAAAAAAAAATGTTCTGTTTCCTTTTATCAATGAAAGAACAACTTTCCTTGCATCTTCGAAAGATTAAAATTTTGAAATATGGCTAATTTATTGAAGAAGGGGTAGTTTACATTTATTGTTTTGGTTGGAGGATATGGGGGGAGGCAGTTACGCCACTGTCATGACATCATGGAAAATATTTGTAACCAATTGTTTCTGCAATTAACTTTAGTCATATTTTACTTTCCATGAACGCTAAAAAGTTCACTTAATTCATTACTGTACACAGCTTGTGATAGAGTTCCATTCTAGCCCATGATTTTCATCTGCCTTTTATCCATTAAGTTTCAGAAGTAATGTTGAGTTGTATTTGGAGTTATATATTGTGCTTATTAACACAAAGTGACTGTCGCTATTAAATAGATCTTTTGTATGAAACCATCGCGATAAATACAATTTCATATAAACGTGTTTTACAAACAAATTTTAAGGGATTCCATTTGATTTGTTGTTATGTCAGGATTTCTTTGTCTTCGTGTAACACTACCTTTTTGGCTATCATAACTGCATGAAAATATATGGACCATAGATGTATGTGCATTTGATCTTAATCTTATTTTTCACCATGATTTATTCCAAAATCACATGTCTTAGACAATTCTGATACCATTGGATTTCTTGTGATTTTATCAATTTTTACAAGCATTTTTTTCTCGGCCTTTACTTTTCTCAGCCTTTATCTTTCTTCGTCTCTTCTTCCTTACCCTCTTTGCCAACAGCTCTCTCTCTCTCTCTCTCTCTCCCTCTCTAGCACACACACACACACACACACAGATGCGTACACATATAGACACAGACACACCCAAACATACACCTACAAACACACACCCACGTACAAATGTGTGCACAGACACACACAAACACACACACACACACACACAACTTGCACAAACTCAAGCATGTAAAACAGATACACACAGATACAAATGCCTCTTTTACACAAATACTCTAAAAGGAGCCTTCAAACACCACATTTTTACCATAAAATGTGTCTCAAGATTCGTTTAAAATGCTGTAGAAATGAAGTGGATAAGTGCCATGTTTACCTTGAGAAACATGCACATAATAGCGAATTTTGAAACTTAATAAAATGAACTCAGAATGACCTTCCTATATTTGAAATTATAAAGATTTTTGAATTCTTAAGTTAGTCATAGCCTCTTCCAAATATTACCAAAATTCCAATTTCCATATTCCTTGTAAAGCATTGTATTTGCAACAAGGGATGTTGTTCAAAAGTTGCAATTAATCACAAGTTGCAGTTGATCGGAACGTGGCGATCAAAATCATTGTTTCATGCGTGTCTCGTTAAATGTGCATAACGTTTGTGAATGAAAATGTGCATAACAATTTGCAAAGTTGCAGTTGATATTTTGAACAACACCCCCTAATCTTTAAGATAACAAAGGCACGAAAAACAAACACAAATACAATCTCATTTTTTTTAATTTCATACAAAATTTATTCCACCTTACATACTAACTCCTCTTTGTGACACATTAGCCTTATAGCATAATAAGCAATATCATTCTATAATTTAACCATACACCAAATTTTTCAAGACATTATACATGTAAAAAATCGATATACAGAGCTCTGTTATCCAAGCTATTGATCATTTTAACAAATCATATAAAACATGGTGAAAAAAAATAATCAGACCATTAAAATTATACAACAGACAGTCATGGATATGATTCTAAACAAAACAACTTTCATTTGATGGTCATTTCAACAACAACAACAACACAATATAAACCATTTCCGAAAAGTTAAGTGGGCAGCAGACTGTATAGGACTGTGCCCTGTGTACTCAACTGTGCAGACACAACAATCGCAAGCCGGTACCGATTTGAATAGCGTTACAAAGGACTATTGTATTTGCATTCAACTTAATTTTTTGAAGATAGTTTATATCATGTGCAGCCTAACTATTAAAACAAAATACTACAGAAAGTTTAACAAAACTATTGTACTGTCATTTGAATTGAAAACAAATTATTCATTTCATACATCACAGACTGCAAACACAAGTCCAAGTATCATTTACAGAAAAAGAGGCTAAAAAGTGAGAGAGAAAAAGTCTGGGAGTTTTTTCATTAATCCTAAAATTATAATGATTTAAATACAATAAGCTTCATTTTCATCATTATAAATCAGCACAGAACCTTTGATGAAACTTGAACAATGTGGCCAAGAAAAACTAATATTAATTTGTTTTTGGATTGCACAAATCATCACCAAGTTTTATCTGTAATGTAATGAAAATTATGAAATTAACGAGTTATTATTAGAATGTAGCCATTGTGACATTACAATGAATCATAACTTATATTTTTTTCCTGAAAATAATCTAATTCAACGGATAAAATGTGACTTAAATTCGAATCAATTTGATAACAATGAAAAAGAAGAGGCTGAAAAATACACAAACAACAACAAAAATAACAAGTATAGTAATTGTTTGTTGATAAACAATGTAAGCACAGAGTATAAAGTAAATAGAGAGCGTGCAGTTGGATACTAAAGAGAAAATATAACGAGCGATGACAATTTACAATGCATGATAATAAAATCAATGAAACAAAAGTGGTCTCTGAATAAGATTTTAGATCATGTTGATTCTTAAAATGGGAAAAGTTATTTTTTCCTCATGAAAACTCATGACATATGGACACTTTGGTAGCTACATAATTACAGAAACGTCCATTTGCTGAATATATTCATACTCCAGTACTTTTAACATATAACAATATTACAGCATTCATCAATGTACATATTATGAAAAACATACAAACACACAAGAGCTACTTTTAAGTTCAGAACACAAAAGACAAGTAACTTTTCTTTTAGTAATTCACAATTTACATATAAATCAAGCACAATATACATTCATAGGGGATAAAATGCTAGGTTATCTAGACCTTGATTTTCAATCAATGCACAAAATAAAGAATACACTCACACACAAATGCTTCCCTTTGACATATTGCGTATACCAAGTGAATTTGTGAGTGAAACTATCTAACAATAGCCAAACCTGTCTACAGCTGCCGCCCATGGGGATAAGAAAGTAGTCATTTATGATCAGGTAGCTAGGGGCAATATACCTAGTCGCTACAAACAAGTAATTTACATTTATTTTCTTCATGTGTATTCTATATGATCAAGTTGTCAATTTGACAGGTTTTACTCTAATTATACCATGATTTTTAACATTTTATGAAAACTTTTTGCTTTATTTCTCATATATTTCATTTGACATCCATTTTGGCTTAAAACCTGTAACAATATCATGCATCCAGCATGATTTTATTCCACCAAAAAAGTACAAAATAACGAAACACTCATAAAAGTACAAAACATTTGGAATATGTGCAGGTGCTGTGGTCTCATGGGTAAGTCCTCGGACTGTGAATCATAGATTCAATTCCCTTTGCAACATAAATTTCTATTGGCAAGAAATTCAGAGTTGCCGATAGAACATGTCTAAAAGTTCAATGATTTCACATGTACCATAAAAATCCTACTTTCAGAAACAACATCCTATTCTTACCCTTCCATTTACTCTCCAACACTGTATCTCAAGGACTTAAAATATTCTATTTTGTCCCTTCAGACTCCTACTGTCACTACGAATCCTAATAAATGGGGAAGATCATAATAGTTGGCAGCTCTGAAAATGTATGCAACACTACTCAGTTATATGAAGTGCAGGGTTTTGATGCAACACCACAGACAACACAAGAATTTTAAAAACTTGTGATCTAAGTATACCACTAGATGTGCAGACAAATCTTTATAGATATCAAACAAACAACATTAAATAATTGTAATCATAAATAATAAAAAAATAAATAAAAGTGTTACTCTGTGAACAATGATCTTCTCAGAGATAATTTCAATTATCAAAAATGGAAAGACAACCTTCCTCAAAATTGAATGAAATTTGCAATGTTGCAGAACTAGAATGAGTACAATATCAAGACAAAAAAGAATCACATTATCTTTGATTTGAAAAACACAAAAGAACAAGTCTTCATCAATATGTTGAAAGAAAAAAAAGGGTATAGATGCAAAGTAACACCCATTGATAAGAAAGTTTTGAAGATAATCAAGATTTTGACAAGCGAGTTCACAAATGAAAATACTCAACACATTTTTTCAAACTATTTTCCTATCGTATTCTCAGTGATACCATTAAGAATAGTGAACAAATTTCGAAAACCAACCGACTCTGCATTTATGTGCATCAAAAAATGTTTTCTATGGCAAATGAACATTGAAAAAAGTCTGAATTCCGACAAAATCTGACAAGTGTCATCTACGATGCTACAACTGATTTATAAAGATAACTTACATGTAGTTCATCTGATCAAGGGCTGTGTTTCATAAAGCTGTTCGTAGATCTACGCACAACTCTACGAATGACTGGTGACCCTTTCTTAGGTATGATTCCATGACAGGAGTTATCATTGAGTGCAGGAAAGAGTCAACCGTTGTTCGTAGAATAGTGTATAGAGTTTTGAACAGTTTTATGCAACATAACCCAAGGCGTTCTTCAATATGAGGAGAGGTTTTAAAACCAAACATGGAGTTACACCAACTTAAAGATAATCAGTACCTCTTTTTATTTTGAATCCAAAATCTTTGACAAAACAAAGAATATATCATCAAGGATTGGCGCACAGGATTATGTAACATTGGATGAGTGCACCAAAATGGCAATGTTTCTTAAAAGAGGTTCTTAACACAAATGATGATACATATTTCATTATCAAAACTGTATAAAAAAGATGAAATAAGGGAGGGATATTAGGAATATAGAATACAATAATTAAACAAATATATCATAAATTAGGCACTTAATTGAATTATAAGTGGATTAACTTTCTCTATTAAAGATAAAGAGAAAAGAAATATGGTACAAAAAGCTAAACAAAGGGCATATACCAAAAAGAAAACTGTTTTAATCGAGAGTGGACAGTCGTGTTTTACAAACAAAAATCTTATTATATGAATACAGTTGTGACAAAACATGCAAATCATAAAAAAGTTTCCAATATATTGTTGCGTATTCATAAAGTATGAAAATTGAAAAGAAAACGGGGCTCCATTGGGATTCGAACCCGAGACCTCTGGATTGCAATCAGTCGCAACTTTTTATCAACACCCCTACATATCTAGCTGTTTCTTAAATGAGCGTAACAGATATTGTAAAATGTTATTTAATTCGTAAAGCTGAAAAACTCTAATTAATGTTTGATAAATTAGAGAATTCAATGCTCTCTCACTTTACAGAAGGCCAGAATCAAATAAGAAAGGAAAAGCAGGGTCTTGGCTGCAGCACACAAATAAGGGAGTTGCTTAACAAAATTTCAGTATTACAAAAAAAGGCTATCACACAACAAAATACCATTCTAGAAGACAATACAATGCACCAATCTGGTATCAAGTGACTTCCGCCATAATAATGTCCTCTGTTTACAATAAGGGTACACAATTGTGTATTCACACATTGATAATAATTTTAATAATAATGCGTATTTATTTACCCAGGGTAGCCACTTGAGTATCCACTCAACAGTTATCCCTGCGGTCCTTGCAATAACATAGAGCTATTATTATCCTGGTTAATTGGATTAAAGCATGCAAGCATACAATGCATATTCAATTTCCCCTCCGTAGGGAAAGTATTCCAGCAGGGCGCTCCAAGGTGCAAGGTGTTAAATTGACTACAATGTGGTCACTTCCAACCGGTCCCCAATCTCAACTGGGAAGAGTGCAGCACAGTGTGGATAAATTTCTTGCCAACTGAAATCAACCCAGTGAGTGGGATTTGAACCTAAGAACATCTGGTTAAAAAGCGAGAGATTAAGAACCACTACTGTATGACTCTTCCATATTAACAGCATGGAGGTTTAATCATGGCTCATATTTCATCTCAGACTTTCAGGAACATGTTTAATACGCTAAAGTTTGGTCAAAATTTGTGATAGATGAATGCCAATTTAGACAATTTCCCAGAGTAAAATATCTAATATGAACAACTACTATTTCTATTTCCTTTTTCAAGAGCTTTGCAATTGTCTACATGTAACTTTATTATACTCTCCATTAAAAAACACATAGCTATCAAGTTTATTATCTCCATTTCTGACAATCTATGTTTGACAATGCTATCCACTAATCTCATTACATCATTAGAATAGTCATATAATAAATAAATACAAATCAACGACAAAATATGCATACACTGTTCACATAGACAAATTTTACATGTGAAGTATAACTCCTATGGTTATTTAAAAACATATCAAACCACCAAACCTTTCAGATTACTGAAAAAACATGGTCAAAATTTTCAATAATCTCACAGCATGAAATTTAAAAAAAAATCACACAATAATCACCATCATTTTTTACAACTTCTTTTCACAATTTATGTAAGTTGCCTCAAATCAATTTTAAAGCGTTACACTCTTCAATTGTTTTTTCTTTATAATAATTTACATATATGAGCTTACAAAATAAAAACGACTGAAATGTGCGTCATAGATTTATAAAGAGTTGTACAATGAAAAAAAAATGGATTTCAGTCACTGAAATCGTCTTTTTAAGTGACCAAATTAAATATCATATTGGCTTCATATGGAAAAGGACCAATCAGAGATTTGCAATTTGTGAGAACATTGGCTTGGAGCTTTTTCTATCTGTCATTAGAAAAAATATGATAATATGGATGTGTTGGCTCAACCAGTAGAGCGCTCGCCTAACAATCGGGAGGTCCAGGGTTCGGTTCCCAGTTGCATCATACCAAAAGATGTTACAAGATCGGAATCGCTGCCACCCTGTTTGACACGCAACAGGAAAGGGATGGAGCAATTTCTTACTGGCACTGCTCAGCGGCTGCCAGGCCCATAATCTAAATTAGGCAAAAAGAACTTCAGCTCCGATTCAATAACCTTTGGAGTTGACTCTATCATTTATCATTCATCATTTCTTATCATGGGTTTGATCATGGTATACAGGTCTGCATTGATCCATTCCCAAAGTAGACAGCCACGCATATACACAGCATCAAGATAATTAAATATTCCAAGCATCCATTCATGGATCCCATTATTTCAGCAAAGATTCCTCATTAACCTTTGACCTTCTACGACCTTTCTTACAACAGGAAGAAGAAATACTTTTTATCATAGTACACAAACAAATGACAAGATCACATAAAGTTTAGACTAGGAAGGTGCTTTTATAGTTGCCAGCAGGCGAGGGGGTGGTCGATACGTCATACATCGGACGTTGGAGGGTCCTCTTTCTCTTGGGCGGGAACCGCGACGTAGTCCTTCTGGTCTTCGCCGGGCTTCTTGCGCTCAAAGAATCCACACTAGAGGGAAAAGGATATGAGGGAAAATGGTTATAGAAGTAGTTAGATTCTGTGACAAAAGAAGGATGCTCTTCCGAGGATATTATGATGGGCTTACAAATATGTGAGTCCAGGGGGAGCAAGGGATGCCCCCTATTGGTGCCATACCAACCATGGTTCTCTAGTATTTAGAGATCATTTGGCGAAGGGGAAGGGATGATGATAATTGGAAATCTTTCTCTGATCAATTTTTTTGGTAGTCGACAGCTCGCCAACTTAAAGTGAAGGACCATTCCATCCCATTTTAATTTGCCAGCTCAAGCGTACTGAAATACAAATTGCTGCTGGGTCCCCCCATAGGCAAATCCTGTCTTTGAAACAAAGAAGAGTTGGAAAAATAGTAGGGGGAGTGAGATATAAATTATGTTCCTACGGCAAATTCCAATAGAAAAGGAATGCCGAGGAGGGTAAATTGAGGGAAAAGAAGGAGGAGAGAGGGAGAGGGAGAAGGCAAAAGTGAGAAGGGGTAGGAGAGAAAGAAGAGATGGAAAGTGAGGAATCATGGAGAATTAGACAGGGGAGGAGGAGAAATGATGGAGGGGTGGTGAAAAAGGGAAAGAAGGAAGGGAGAAGGCAACAAGGGAGAGAAAGGTGGACAGGCAGAGAGTGATAGAAGGAGGCGGTGAAGGAGATATGAAAGGAAAGGAGAATGAGAAAGAAGAAGAAAGGAAAGCAAAAGGAATGAGAGGCGTGTAGCGAAAGAGAAGAAAAAAAAAGGAAAGGGAGAGAGGGAAGGGAAGAGGGCAGTGAGAGAAGGACAAACATAGAGAGGGAGAGAAAAGGGGTAAAGGAGAGATAAGGGGAGGGGGTGAAGGAGAGAGACAGATAGAAGAAAGTGGGTGGGAAAAATGACAGTACCAAATAAGAAAGACATGAACAAAAAAACCCAAATCTACAAAAAAAAATTATGAAAAAACTCACCTTCCATAACCCTAAGATGATGATGAGAAGTAAGATTATACCACCAAGCACTGAGACTACAATGATCCACCATGCAATGCTGGTTGGAGGTGGCACCAACTCTTCTGCTCTCACAGTAGTAGAAGCCTAAAATGATATAATCACGGATTAATATGTAGTAAAATGACACAACCGCAATCCATGCATGCATGGACAAAAAAATGAACTCCTTAAAATGTTTTTGGTGCTAAAATTTCCCGGCACATACAGTAGCACCAATTTTATGCATTCAAATCCAATGAGCCAACAGTAAATTAATTAGAGACTTTACAACTTTTACTTTCAGACTTTTGTGCCTTCCAAAGGATATTACTCAACTATGTAAAAGGGTAGGGAAACACAGGAGGTGTAATTTCTTCTTAAGAGAAAGAAAGCTACATTCTTTTTAGTGATGTAACACAATATAGAATAAAATTCCCAATATATTTGAGAACTATCAGTAAACGCACATTTCCAAATTATTTTGAGGGGTTTAGATTGTATCCATACATGAGCTGAATATACAAATCCAGAATTTTTTTTTTCAATTGTACAAATAGAAAGAATCTTTAATGTATTTCAATTTTAATGCATTTTAATTTTAATGTATTTCAGTGTCAACCCATTCAGAGCAAGGAGTGTTTTACAGCAAATTCAATCAATATTCTTTACTCAAACTGGCAACAATAGAATTGTTACTTATAATTTTCCAATTGAATATACTACTACCAAAGTCAATATCCATTGTCGTAAGGTACATAAAAAAGTGAAAAAATGCAATATTTGTGTTGATTTTCAATTGTCTACAAAAGTGTTGCCAGTTATTATACTCATTTGCAAAGTACCCAGCATCAAACGATGAATAGTTAAACAATGGTAATGATCAGATTTTGTGTTGAATTGATTTTCTCTGTCTGGTCTTAACTCTGATATAACTTTCATAGCCTTCAATAAAAAGTTATTGAACTAAACACAAAATGTGCCCAATCGCCCTGAAAGATAAATAACACCTATCATTTCATTTTAGAGTTTGATAACAATCCATTTAATTCACGTCTGGTGTAATTCTAACACTTTCTTGGGGTGTTGCAAAGAACAAAGTCTGTGTTAGATTAACATTCTGCTGTTTGCTGTGTGGTGCTCACCTTTGTTGAATCGCTGAACTCCCTTGGGAGGGGCACATTGTAAGGGATCGTCTTCACTGTAGCTGTCGCAGTAGACGCTACTGTGACTTGAACTAGAGGACTTTCTGGGGTAATCATCTGCAAGACAATGATAAATACATGGTTATTATGATAATATCAGGCATTGTGATGTATGATTTTTTTTATTAGTGTAACACTGTAGCCTCTAGAACAATCTTCCTATTTGAGGCCTCCAAAAATACTCATTTTTTATCTTCTTAAAACCCATTTATTTAGTCAGTATCAATTACAGTTCTTATCCATGAAAGTATTTGCTTTTAATCTTATTTGCTTTATATGTATGAATTCTTTTTTGCTCCATCTTTCCTTCTTCTTCTTCCAAGCAGTAACGAACCTTGTAGGAAGCCTTCAATAAATATTCGAGACAAGTATGTATGTCTATTATTATTATTATTGCACATTAAGAAGATCGAGAATGCATGAAATATGTTACAGCAGATAACCAGTTGACTACTGTATTTGATAAATCCAAAAGACTTTGTGCAGGGACTACCCGGTTCTGGTAGTCAATGGGTTGATCTAACTTTGACTAAAGATACTTTTGGATTGTACTGAAGATAAGAATCACATACAGTTTGCAAGAATCTTCTCTAGTGGAGATGAGTATAGAGACGAAAAATGTGGGAGGAAGAGAAAAAGAGGAAGAAAGAAAAGAATGAAGGTGTAGAAGAAAACAAATGAAAGAGAGGCAACATAAAGGATGACAAAAGGAAAAAAATGAGAAGAGGGAGAAGAAAAGAGGAAGAAGAAAAAGAAAAAGAACAAGAAAGCAGAACAAGAAGAAAAAAAGAAGAAGAAAAAAAAGAGAAGAAAAAAAGTAGAAGAAGAAGAAGACAAAGAAGAAGAAAAAAAGTAGAAGAAGAAGAAAAAGGAGAAGAAGAAAAAGAAGGAGAAGAAGAAAAAGAAGAAGAAAAAAATAATAAGAAAGAGAAGGACGAGGAGGAGGATGAGGAGGAGGAGGAGGAGAAGAAGGAGGGAGGAGGATGAGGAGCAGGAGGAGGAGTAGTGGAGGAGAAGAACACAATGAAAGTAGAAAACAAAATAAACATACATCCTGGAATGTCCTTTCCCAGAAGCGACCGAGGATCCGGACCACTTTGCTCTTCGTCGATTTGATCTCATCGATAGTACAGTTGATAAGAACGCAGGCCTCCGGAGCGCAGAAGATCGGTTCCATCTGAACGAGAGCTTCCGCCGTGTCTGCCTGACGTCGACGACGACCGCTCAGTTGCGTCGTTGAGTTGGACAGCTTGGTTTTAGTGCTTGGCTCAAGCTGGATAATGTCAGAGGAAAAGAAAATTGTTAGTAATTATTCGCAGACTTGATAACATAACACAAACAAGGAGAAACTTGTACAGTCCAACCTCCTTGTAAAGAGCACTGATATGACGAGATCTCGTTATAACAAGGTAGTTTTCCTGGTTCCATCTCTTTGTATTTTATTGTATTTTGGACCTGATATAACAAGATTTTAATATAAAGAGATAATTTCTCTGGTCCTCGTTATAACGAGATTTGACTGTATTCAAGCTGGGACATGTTGCATATAACATTTTGCCTTTGAAAACCATGGAAAAAACATGAAAACTCTGGTAAAGAGCAATTTTACCATAGACTTTTACACCGGGAAAACCTCTGGCATAAAGTTTGCTAGAGCTTTCCAAGGCAAAAGTTCTTTTTTCAATGGGCCTCAGGTCTTTCATTTGAGTTTTGAAATGTGATCTACAATAACACAATATTCAGGCCACTTATAAGGATTTTGTTGAAAGTTGTCAAAATTTCAACTAGAGGACCCCCTTTACCATGATACTGGCAAGTACAAATTTCTCAACATTATTGCAGTTGTTTTGAAGATGTTTTTAGGTTAAGTTGATATTGCTAATAATCCCAGAGGACTCCTTAGTTACACACCTGCTATTATTAAAATTTCACTGAACCTTGTCTGTGAGGAGATAACAGGAGTGCAAAATGCATAATCTGACATCTTTAAGATAGTATTATTCCTGCAAATTTCTTCGGTGTTTGCCTCGCAAAAATGTCTAATTTACATGCACATTACCTTCTAGGGAATTAAGGAAGGTGGTATTTATGGACAGGTGGTCACTAAAGCAGGTTTGACTGTAATAATAACAATGAAATATTTTTATTTAGCGCATATCACAAATCATAAGAAAATCCCTATGCGCTCAATTGAAAATAAAGATGAACGAATGGAGTCAGAGGAACTGGGATGTGTTTTTAGGTTACTTCTGAATTTTTCATATGGTGCTTTTTCATACGGTGGTTCAGATAAAAATAAAAATACATAAAAACAGACATGGTTGACTGTATGATGTAACTACCTCGACTGGCACCAAAATGACTTACTTTCACATTCTCTGGGTTCATCTCTCCCTGTGTAATCTGGCATTGAACACCCTCATCCGTGATCACCCCCAGATGATAAAACAGATAATTTAAAATGGAATACTTTTTCTCTTGATGATGAAATAACTTACTTTCACATTCTCTGGGTTCACCTCTCCCTGGGTAATCTGGCATTGAACACCCTCATCCGTGATCATGCCAAGGAGATAAAAAAGATTATTTAAAATGATTTTTCTCCTGCCGATGAAATAACTTACTTTCACATTCTCTGGGTTCACCTCTCCCTGCGTAATCTGGCACTGGACACCCTCATCCGTGATCACCCCCAGAAGATAAAACAAATAATTTATAATAAAATACTTTTCTCTTGATGATGAAATAACTTACTTTCACATTTTCTGGGTTCACCTCTCCCTGTGTAATCTGGCATTGGACACCCTCATCGGTGATGACACCAAGGAGATAAAACAGATAGTTCCCATCAGCGTTCTTCTGAGGCCATCTCATGTTCAACGTGACCTGTCCGGCGTTGCTGGTACCGGTGTTACGGACCTGCATAAAACATGACATCAAATGGGAATTAAAAATAATAGATAATACTAATGATAACTGAATTCATAAATCGCTTTCTCCAGAGGATACAAATCGCTGCTTAAAAGACCTACATTAAGCTACATTAGGAATTGTAAAGACGGGTTTCGAAGTGCTTCTTGAAAAGGTTGAGTGATTAAGCCCAGACATTAATGCAATACCAGTGGATGAAGAAAAATACAATGAACACACTGAAAATTTGAGCAAAATTGTGTGATCCATTCAATTTTTTTTTTATTTTCAAAGCTTTGATTCACACCCTAAATGAGCCCCTTGAGTTGGCAACTTACAGGTACAAAATTCATAACAATTCTCCCTATCGCATAGAGCCGATATCACCCGATATCACCTTGTGATATCAATATCACGCACTTTGGCTTTGGCACCCTCACTTCCAGGATCCATCTTGATTTCACTGTATACTATCTACAAAATTTCAATCCATGTGTATTTAGCGTAATTTTTTCGTTTTGTGTTGGAAGCACAGCATTGGGCCGCTTCGCATATAACAAATAAACGCAGATATGAAAGAAAAATATATATAAAATGATGCTATTATTCGCAAAAACTGATGACAAAATATGACACTACAAGCCACTGACGAAGTTTACTGTAGAAAGCCTATAGACTGGGCCAAAATAATTAGTGCGCTGCAGGCGTTCAGATTCGGAGAGCTATATGCGATAGGGAGAATTATACAAACATAGCACTGTTGAAAATTTTGTGGTGGTTTTATTTTCATCAAGAATTCCACTCTGTATGATACACATTCATATAAGTAAAAAAAATATGTCCTACTGGCACTAAAATATCCATTTGTGAAGAACTAATTTCTCTTTCCTCTCATATATCTGGGCCCTGTTGCATAAAAAGTTGTGTTGAAACGCAACTCAAAAGATTAAACGCAAGTCTTATATATGCGTTCCTAATTGATTGAAATTGGAGTTGCATTACATTCTTTGACTTGCGTTTTAACACAACTTTTTACGCAACGGGGCCCTGGTCAGATTGCACGTACACATGAAGTGTAATTTTTAATCTATATTTGTTCTATTGCATGAGATAAGTATCAGTAGCAGGGGGTTTGGTGGGTAGGGGAATTATTGTGTGATTATTTACCTCGTATAGATGCACAATCTCCATTCCGATGTCAGTTTCTGATGCGTTCTTGGCGGGGAAGGCGGGAAAAATCATGCCCTCTTCTGGCACACGGTACGTAACAATCTCTGGATACGATGCACTGTGAACGAATTTTAAAACAATGCACAACAAGAGGATGTAAAAAAAAAGGTCACATGGATCTATATGGTCACAGATTTAGGGTATGTGAGGCCAACACTAATAATTTGCTAGTTGGTGCTATACACAAAATCAACCCCTGGACGGTGTTTCACCAAGATAAGAAAGACTTTACACAAGACTTTAAGTTCGACTGGTACCCCTTCTCATGTGTAATGGTTCACATAATTACGCGCATTCAGTGCAAGAACTGATACCAGTCGAACGTAAAGTCATGCGTAAGTTTAAGAACGACTTGGTGAAACACCTCCATGTAAACATCCCATGCAATTAATAAGGCCTTTAATTCTGGGAATATTGAATTTTAAAATTTGAAAATTTCTCATGATAAATCAGAAGTTGACTTGTACAAAGACTAGCTCACATTTTGAAGAAATAGGGACATGCATACAAAGAAAGCGCACACATTTAATAAAAATATATTTCCAATCATTACCAACACTAGATTACATCTAAACAAAATTTTCTCACTCTCATTTATTACCTGAGCAGCTTGAGGGTGGCGTCTACAGTGACAGGTATCGTCATGTTCACCTCATTGTTTTCCAGAGTTGTTGGCTCCTCACTATTTTCACTGAAAAATGTAAACAAAAAAATATTAAAATCATGAAAAGGTTATTTAATTACCATTTAAATGATTTTGCATTGGGTAGATAATAATTGAAATAATTCTTACCTTATCCATGTTGAGATGAGGTAATAATTATTTCAATTATCAAATTGAAATTATCAAATCCAATTTCCAAGTATCAAATATTTCAAGGGAGTAAAAGGTGATGGTTTACTCTATATAATCGATAAAATCAATGTCAAAGTTAAATTCTTAATTAAAGAGAACTGCTGAAACTTCTTATCCAATAATGGAGAGCTGTGGAGTAAAATGAAGTCAAAAAGAGCTTGAGCTTTCGATCCTAGCAGAATCTTAATCATGAGTGAAATGACAAGGAAATGAAGTGAACGCACAAGTACCTATGAAAAAAGCTAAACGAGGAGGTGGAGAGAAAGAAAGAACAGAATATGAAGAGCAGCCAATCACAGAGCAAGGATGGACGAATAAATGAACTCCAATGCCTTTTTCACTTCATTTCCTTGTCATTTCGCTTATGATTAAGATTGTGCTAGGATCGAAAGCTCAAGCTCTTTTTTACTTCAAAGTTAAATTTTGTTAGCTAAAGAATAACATCTTAACCCTTCAGGACGATAGAAGACAATTTGTGTTTTGGTTCAATAACTTTTGATGTAATACATGCTCTAAAACATATACCGGATGCATGAGCAGAAAGAGAAAAAAATTCTACCCTAAATCTGACCATTTTTATTCTACCATCATTCGTCGCTGGACGCAGAGAATTTTTCTAATGAAAATAATCACTAAAGTGATCATAAATCCTTAAATTGGCAATGCAGACATCATTTGAAAATCATTATTTCCTACGCAAATTGGCAACTTTTGACGATTTAACACGCTTTTTGACGAAGAAGGTTCAATATGGTAAAATTAACATTTAAGTGGAACATTCTAAAAAGAAAATTTAAAACTTTAGTGTTGCCAATTTAAGAATGTAATAGTGATTGAATTTGCTGTAAAATAATTCCTGTCCTGAATGGGTTAAGGTTAAAAATATTTCATATGATCAACTTACCTTTCTGCGATAAAGTAGAACTCAAGCTCATCTTTGTCTCCACTCACTTGGAAAGGTGAAAGAGTCAGACCAAATTCAAGCTAAAAAAATGAAAAAGAAAGGAAAATATGCCCAGAAAATTCATATAATTTTGTATTTCACATACAAATTCATTCCTGAAAGAGGTTATTCACATTGGTATAGCTGAAATTATTAATTACAAAATCATTTTGGAAATTAACATGCAAACTAATAATGCAAATATTGGCATAGCATGCCACCTTTGGAAGCCAATGATAATCAATAATCTGACAAAGCATTTAGAAATGATTGTGCATTGAAAAATTCATTATTGATATCAGGACTTCATTTACTGACCATTAGCTGAATCTATTTTTTTGATTAATCTCTTATTCATGCTATAAAAGAACTGACATACCATTACTATTATTATCATTATCATCATCATCATCATCATCATCATCATCATCATCGTCATCGTCATCGTCATCGTCATCGTCATCGTCATCATCATCGTCAATGTCATCATTATCATCGTCATTATTATTATTATCATAATTATTATCATCATTATTATTATTATCAAAATTATTATCATCATTATTATTATTATCAAAATTGTAGGAGAAAATGTCTCAATCATTTCAATTCAACTCAGTTTCATTGACCGATAGGAAATTCAGGACCCCTGATCAAGGCCTTCCTCCATACAAAGGAATACTCTAATGAACAAATCTTATACTTACAATGTACTTGCCGGCCAATGGATTCCCTGTGTCACAGGTGATGACACGCAGAGCTGAGTCCTCAGTGCAAGTCACAGAAAAGTCCTTACATAAAAAAGGCGAAAAAAAGTAAGATATAAAATATGGCACATATGTACAGAAATTCTGGATCCCATCAACCAGCCCAATTGAAATATGAAGTATACGACAGTGCAATTTGCAAATCAGCACGTTTTGGCAATCATAGTAGTTGGGAACCTCTGTCTGTTCGTTGCTTACTACAATAACATGCCAAAATGATACCTATAGGTATTGAAACTTTCAAAGGTCAAATTTTGTTAGAATAATGAACCCTATAAAGACAGGCATTATCAGTAGAATCAATCAAGTTTTATTTAAACATTTCAATCTTAAATCTAAATTTCAAACTGATATCAAACATAAAAAGAAGATTGGCTATTCATTGCTATCGTAGTCAAAATTAAATAAATCCTACAAACTTCTGTATCCCCTCCATCTCAAACCTCCAACACAAAAATCTTACCATGTTAGCTCTCCTTTCCAGCCTGACATACTGTAGGCCTTCTGGGTAATGCACATTGAGCGACGAGCGGAACGCGTCTTCCCCACGGTTATTTATTGATACGTCGAGCGTCACCAACTGCTGCTGACCAATTACGATGTGCGGTAGATTACTGTTGAAATCAAAATGATTTGAAGAGATGTCAGATTTTAAAATAATAATAATAATAATAATATATGCAATTTATATCGCGCACGTATCCACTCTCATTGCTGAGTGCTCAAGGCGCTTTGCATTTATTACCCTGGCTTTAGCCCGGCAGCCACTAGCGCACTTGTCATTTCAAGGAATAAAGATTCCTGCCAGGTTCACATTCACCTCACCTGGGTTGAGTGCAGCACACTATGGGTAAATTTCTTGCTGAAGAAAATGTAAGATAAAAGAGCAAATATGCATGCAGATGCAATTAAAATTTCTTAAATCAATATTACATACAAGCTATTCTTTACACTTGAAAGCGAAGGACCATTTCTGCAATGTACTTAAATTTTATGAACATGTCTTTGTCAAATATACGATGGCAAAATATGCGGCTACACTAAATAAATTGTAATACGATAAACTACAATACAATAAAGGAAATATGCATTGCATGCTGAGATGTTATGAGATTGGGCAAGCTGCAATGCCTGTCTGACCTACCAAAACTTTGAAATTGCATTTTGACTATTGAGGTATCTTTATTTTTATCTCAATAGCAAAATAAATAGTTTCTTTTGGCAAAAACATGGAACATTTTTCCTGCACTTGAAAGTACATCACTAGAATGCTTTATATAGCAACTGTCAAAACAGGTATTGAAGCAGAACTTAAGAATAAATATTGTATGGTAGGTCTAACGAAGCAAGGTCATAGATCCTATTCCTTATCATGATCAACAATCAATATTAACACAGGCTCTTAGAAATACAAAATGTACTTACGGAGATACAGTTACGCCAAGTTCTGGAATGCAGATGTTATTGACACAGTTGTTTTGAATGTGGACCTGGGGAGAACAAAAACAATGAAAAAAAGCAAATAAACTTCCCTGAAGTGATGTTGTTACATTTATTCAAGTCTAGCAACATCATATTATAAAGAGGGATTATCTTTCATCTTGGATATTCCATTTGAAAATGTCCAATAAGAGGACAAGTTTATTTACTGTAGGTAACATTCTTTGAGATTCTATCACAATAGTTGATAAAATGTAATCATATTCTTAAGCCTATTCCAAATATAATATCGTGCAACATTTTTAAGTGCTATCATTATATAGGTTTTTCATCGCGGGGAGGGGGGGGGGGGTATGGGGGCTCTGCACAATTTTTTTTTCTTTCAGATCCCATGCAACTTTTGAGGCCAAATTTGTGACAACTGGGTATGCCGTCATGAAAGATTATGAGTGGTTGAAAATCACCTAATGAAACATCACGGAAGAATTAGGGTTAAAATTTCCAGTCAATGGGACACTAAATTTAGCATTGAGCACCTTAAAGCGCCTGCTGGAATCCTCCCCCAGGGAGTGGAAATTGCGCATACATGTAGTATGCTTGGAGGCTTGAATCAAAGTAACCAAGATAATAATAGCGCTATGTTATTGCAGGGCCCACTGGGAGAACAGTTCAATGAATTAAAGCAGCTACCCTGGGTAAATAAGATGATTATTATCATTATCATTATTATTATTATTACTCAATTTTACATCCAATTCTTGGACTGACCTGTTTCTTCTGTGTCGACAATGCTTCCTTGTTGATTATGGGAAGGATCTCGTGGGGTTGTAGGATGGACAGGTCGGGATTCAGGTCCTAATTAAGAGCCCCCTCGATGGGAGTCAGCTTGGGGGCTCTGCGCAATTGGAATTTTTTTTCAGATCCCACCTAACTTTTGAGGTTAAATTTGCGACAACTGAGTATGCGGTGATGAAAAATTATGCGTGTTTTAAAATCACCTCATGAAACATACCGGAAGAAGTAGGGTTAAATTTTCCACTCAACGGGACACTTAATTTAGCAATGAGCTCCTTGAAGCGCCTGCTGGAATACTCCCTTAAGAATGGAAATTGCGCATACATAGTATGTTTAGAGGCTTGAATCCAATTAACCAGGATAATAATAGATCAATGTTACTGCAGGGCCCACTGGGAGAACAGTTCGATGAACTGAAGCAGCTACCCTGGGTAAATAAGACACATTATTAGTATCATTATTGTTACTCAATTTTACAGCCTATACTATGTACTGACCTGTTTCTTCTGTGTAGACAATGCTTCCTTGTTGATGATTGGAAGGATCTCGTGGGGTTGTAGGATGGACAGGTCGGGATTCAGGTCGTAATTAAGAGTCACCTCGATGGGAGTGAGCTTGTCTTGGATAGTGTTCTATAGAGGAAGAAAAAATAGTGAAATAACTATTCATTTATTTGTTTATTCATTCATTCATTCATCTATTTATGATATATATGATTGGGGACCGGTAGGAGACAGCAGCACATTATCCGATATGATGTGAGCGTCTATTTGGCTGCCTAGATGCTAAGGCTTGAATTGCCATCCAGCGAACGGGTAATAATATCGGAAGCGCTTTGACCAGTCAATACTGACCGAAAAGGCGCTATATAAATACGAAATATTATTATTATTATTATTATTATCATGGAAAATGGCAGCACCTACATGTCGCCACATATATAAGATTAAAACAAATAACACAGAAAGACAGAATAGCTAACAAAGAAGTATACAGGGGATCGTAACAACAAACACAAAGGCATACTATCAAAGAGCACTGCAATTCCTTGGACATGTGCTTCAAATATTGCATGTAAGGCACCCAAGGACCTCCCTAAAATGGAACCCAGAACGGGGCAAGCGACAGCGAGGGCGGCCCCAGAAAACCTTGAAGCAGACTGTCCTACAGGACTTAGACATAATAGACTCATGCAAAATCACTGGGCAAAACCTTGCAGAGGGTGGAAGACTTCTGTCGCTGCCCAGCGTTATATACAGAACAGGGGAAATTAACGTACTTATCTGTGGTATGAATTAATACTTGATTCAGTGTGAGGAACATTAATCTACAATTAAAAGTCAAATTATCAGATCACAATATACATTTATGCATCTGTGTTCAAAGATAAACAGAATAGTGGCATATAAAAGGAAGACGAAATACATGAAATGAAAATTTATCTTCTCACTATATCATTAGTTTTACGAATTGATAAATGTCTAATGAATAGACAGAAGATTACCTGACTTAGCTCAATATGCTACTGCCAATTACAACGACATACAATTCTCCCCCTCGCACCTAAGTCTCAGAAAATAAAATCCATGTGGCGACGTAATTATTTTTGCCTCTCAATCTGGGAACATTGACTTTGAGTACATACTACATCATTGCTTTCTTGGCAAGACTTTGTAATTCATTCATTCATTTTAGGTGGCAGGGATGTTTATTTTAGCTATAAAGTCTTTTGTCTTCAATATCATCATCACGATCATTATTATCTTTATTACATCTACATCTACTTACCAAAACGTATGCACGGAGAGGATCACAAAATTGAGTCCCAAGTTGAAGTGTGCGTGTTTTGGTCTGTTCACTCATATCGTTGTTTACTAGCAGAGCTCGCTTGCCAGTGAGGACACTTGAATCAACCATCAGGGAATAAATGATGTCTGATGGGGAAAGGAAAGAATTAACAAAATGCATGCATTTGATAAATAATGCTATTAGCCAACACAGGGACAGTCTCATCATTAAATGATGTTTTGGCAATATCTGTGGTTTCAGATAGATCAATGTATGATGACAATACAGTACATTTGAATGTACTTAATCATTACACCCATTAAATTGGTAATGAAAATCAAACAATCATTATTTTCATATTAATCCTTTATTGTTTTGATGTTGACAACCAATTGAGAAAAATCAATATATGATGTATTTACGCCACTAGCCTCCTCGGAATATTTCAAAATTCACATGATCAATTAGATGTATTAAATGTTGAGTACATTTCAAAACCTATTTGATTCAATTTCATTGTTTCGTCTACAATGTTTTCATGAACATTTCATGAAAGACGATTTACATAAAAATTATGATAAATATTTTTGACAAATTTAAATTTGTAAAACTTACTTATGCTCGGGGGAAGATGGTTTCCTGTATATGTGAAGCAAGCCATGGCGACAAAACTAGAAGGAATAAAAAAGATAACAAGATATATGTGTTAATGCATGATTAAATAGAAAAAAAGGATATAGATATTAGATAATAATAATCCCCTGAGTCACATTAATCCTTTGTCTAGAAGTTGTGGAATCTTATGTAAGATTATCACTTAATTTGCATGGGTATTGAAGTAGGAGATTTGGTGAAGAAGTACATGAATACAAGGAGATATAAATTCCCATTGAAGAATTGATGTCATGACTTTCTTTTGCGATTATTTAGAGGTCCAACCATACTCCACTTCTCAATCTCCTCCCATTCCTCCTCCTCATCCTATCATCATCATCATCATCATCATCATCATCATCATCATCATCATCATCATCATCATCATCATCATCATCATCATCATCATCATCATCTTCATCATCATCAGTCTCTATATTTGTTTTTTTTTTTAAACGGGGGATGGGTATTAAAACCTACCTCGTCACCATGGTGCCATCAGAAAGCTCAATAGTTTTGTTGTCCAAGTTGATTCCCATCGGTTCAATCGTCAACTGCGCTTCGAGCATAACTACTGGGCGAGTTCTGTAACAAAAGGAACAGTATGATATTTTAATGATATATACAGTAATAAAATGCGATGTAATTTTGTTTAAAACAGCATTGGCAGCTGTTTATTACTGTTGGATTCTGTAGCAAAAATGTTGCTTTGCATTTGTGAAATCTTTAATCTACAAATACTAAACAAATGAAAGATTTTTCACTGAAGTGGAATGTGGAAAATATTTGTCCTAAAATATAATAAGTGTAAACAACTGCTATCAATGGCATATTTGATAAAGTCTTGCATTTTAAAATTAATTTAGTATGCTAACAGAACTGGGAATACCATTACAAGCCCCCAATTCAGCTTATGGTCTGAAGATTGAACATTTAATAACATCAATTGACAAATAAAAATGACTAAACTCACCTCACAAGAACTGCAGTGTCTGAACTCTCTGCTCCAACAATAAGATCTGAAAATAAATACAACAGGTTTTTGACAAATAAACAGATTATTTATTACTTCAATTAAATGATAGTAATAAATATTAAAGTTCAGTTTCATTAGACGAAAAAGTAAAAACCAACTTTAAAAAAAATCTTCTTCCACCTTTCACTTATTGGGAGTGATTGGTAAAGGTTTTTTTCTGAATGAACGGAACCTGTATTCAGAAAAGAAAAAATAATGTACCAAACAAAATCCGATGTATTGTGATACTGTTACTATTACGGGATTCTCACCCATTTATATTTGCCACCCCTTTAGCCCCACCTCTGAAGTTGTAACAAATATACATAATCATATACATGTACATGTATGATACATATCTGCCAACTGTCTGGAATAAAGAAGAGATCTATATGTACAGGTACTTCCATTTTTTTAACAGCTTAGCTTTTATTTCCCAAGTGAAGGGGAAAATGTTATCTCTTATCATTTTTTTTTTCAGGAAAATGGATAAATGTTCTAGATTCTTTTTGTTGATCTGTTTTCACCCATGAGCACACATTCAGTCCCGTGTTTTGCGGTTATTCACATTCTGATGTCTAACCTGATAAATATCCCTAAAAGTTTTGGCATGTTTGTAGGCATGAAAATTAATTCAGAGATGCCAATCTTCCAGAAGATGCTTGGGGAAAGAGATGAAAATGTGACTCACCAAACAGCTGGACCAAACATTTTCTTATGAACAAAAATGTATGGTTATTATGTTTTCTCTCATGAGAAAATTTTTGGTTCAGTTGTTTGGTGATTTCACATTCAAATTTCTATCCTCGTGCATACACGTATTTCTTACAATTGGCAGCTCTGAATTTGTGATTGTTCCCTTACCAGGATAATTATTACTGTCCATGTCCCGTCCGCCGCTGACGGAGAAACCGAATGTCACAATGCCGCCAAATCCAAGGATTGAAGGAGTCAAGATCTGAAAAAAAAATGTTGTTAAAGTTTTACAGAAATAATGTAATTCTTAAGACTAAATATCAACTTCTCTAATTTAGAAACACTCTTCATCTTCTCTTTGTTTTGAAACAAACAAAAAATCTTTTCAAATTCAAAACTTAAATCGCAATCTAATTCCAGATGTGCAGCGTATCAACTTTCAGGGTATGAGACTAGGAGACTTAAATTGCTTACTCTTATCAATTCCCTCAAGACTCGTAGACTTAAATTCCCCCTTTCCCCCGAGGCTCTCGGCCCTGTCTTCACTTAACATGGCGGTGCCCTGCAAAGCACTCCCAGATATAATTAATAACTTACGTTGGAAGTCTAGCGAGACTTCCTTGACTTGGTCTCGGCAGGAAAATCCAGAAAATGTTGTAATTTCTTCCCCTGTATCTCGATAGGGTGTTCCGATAAAGATTTCAGACCGTTCTGATTTGGGTATTTTTATGGCAGTTCTCACTGTCTTTTCCCAAAAGTGGGCTGTTTACATGAGTAAGGGATTCAGAAAAGTACGGCAGACTACTCCCAAAATGACAAATGCTCGTAAAATTAAGTTTACTCATCGGTGCCATAAACATGTTGAAACATTGTTCTCATTAAGTGGTAATTGCAGAAATAAGTTCATGATTACTATTTTGTTCAAAAGGAAACATACATTTTACATGATGATTGAGGTATGCAGCAGATGGCAAGATTATGACTTATCAAAAAAATATCTTTTCAGTAAGACCAATTTTCGCATTGTCATCAAACATATTGTCTAAATGCGATATGATTTAATTCAATTTGTACGGACATCGTTTTGTTGGAAACTGGAGCTTTTCAGGAATATAGTATCTCTGGTAAATCTTGCTTCTAATGACTTTATGATGTGGTTTGGCCGTCGACTGATATAAGATTCTATTCAATTTCTGTAGCTGGAACGATGTCACGTAGGAGAGTATCGGAATTAGTACGGCGCTCCATTGAGATGTGTGTCAAAGATTAGTATAGGAAACTCTACTTGTGGGTGGTCCAAGTTCCGTCATTATAATTGCTTGGCATTGCTTTCTTATTTTCCCTCTTTTTCAATTAAATATATTCAATTGGTTTTATTGTCGTCAACGGAAATCCATTTTGTTCAACCGTTACAAATAAGGGGTGGGGTTAGGGTTAAAAACAAAGATATAAAGTGAAGTAATATGATTCTACACTTACAAATAGTCACCATTTTTTAATAACATGAGTTTATCGAACTTACATTGTATGAATATACGATACCTATTGATGAAAAAAATAGGCATTGATAAAAATAAATTAATATCAGCCTTTACCTTTAAAAGATATCTGAGGCCAAAAATAGTAATTTGCTACTTGGTAGTATACAAAAAAAATACAACCTCCAATGAACAAACCACAAAACTAAAAAGGTGTTAAGCTTTTGAAATATTGAACTTTAATCAACTGCACATTTCTCATGATTAACCAAAAGATAACTTGTACGAAGACTAACTCACATGGTTAAGTAATAGGAACGTTCAGACATAGAACATGCACAAACTCAAAAAGCTATGAATGGCGCCCAACTTGAAGTGAGGTTCTGTGCATCGATTTGCTTCCAACTCAATTATATGGTGAGCCATATTGTGTCGGATAAAGTTATTTTTGGTTAAGTTTAGGTACTTTAATAATACACAAATTATACTTTTCACCTCAGATAATCTTTTTCTATTTTTTTTTAAACAATATTTTTAAGAATATGGACTGTGTTGCACCTGCTCTATATAAAATCTTTGTCTCTTACCTGCGATGGCGTGGTTTTTAGACCATTTGGGGTACCATGATAGATATAAACAACACCGGAACCATCCTCACCATCATACGGTGCTCCAATTGCCACATCTACATTAAAAACAAGCAAATGATTTAATAATCAAGCTAGATTCAGAACAATCAATCAGATAATTAATCATTATTTGGGAAAAGGGAGGTCACAAAACGAATCCACAAAATAATCCTCAAATTATTTTCAGTTTTCAAGCACTTTCTTTTGTTACCTTTTCTGGAGCATAATTTACAATTGCCCTTCACCATTTAAGTGTTACTCCTTGTTTATTTTTCCCCCTTGAAAGTCAGACAATTCATTAAATTGTAGTTTACCTTTATATTGAAATTTATGCCTGTTTATAGCCAACGATCCGTGGTATTTGTTAAACGGGTTAGCAACTATGGGACTTCAATACTAGAAATCCAGTTTTCATAAATTACTTATTGGTATGTTGGGCAAGCCCCGAGCAAGCTTTTGGGTTGTCAATAAAAACCTATGTCTGCAGAGTATGCATAAAATCTATTGGCTAGTTACACCAGCTTGTAGTAAAAATAACCATGTAACAAACTGGAAAAAAATACACTAAATGCTGTAAACCCCAATATTTTTGCAAACAAAGTACTTAGTTAATTTCTGTGAGCTTGAGACCTTTCATAGCAGGTTCTTATTTTCACAATTTTACAGATCATTGCACACAAGTCTATGGTAATTCAAATTAGTGAACATAAGTGGAACTTGGTGCAAAATTAGAGGAAAATTTCAACTTAAACAGAGGCGTAATCAAAAGTAAATCAATATTACCATTGAATCCATCTTGGGTAGCGTCTCCAATGGATGAAATTGAGAAGCCAAACCGAGCCCTGATCTTTGATCCTGTGAGTACAACAGGAGTTCCAAGAGAATTCTGAAAAAAAATGGAGAAAAGAAAATTGAGATCTTGACATCACATATAATTCCAGAGACAAACTGGTAGTGTCACTGGTGATGGGGACAACAATCATGGTGGTCGTGATGAGGTTGATGTCGATGATGATGATGGTGATGAAAATAAAGAAGATCATGATGATGACACAGATTGCAATGATCACGATAGTGCCAGTGATGATGACGACAACGTTAACGATGATTGTGGTGGAGTGGAAGTGGTATTTGTGACGGTGGTAATACAGAAGATGTTGATGATGATGATGATGATGATGATGGTGGTGGTGGTGATAAAGATGATGAAGTTTATGATGATAACAATGATGATAATATTAATGATAACGATGATGATGGTGGGGATGGTGGGGATGGTGGTGCTGGTGTTGGTGGTATTGGTGATGATGATGTTGAAGATAATGATGATGATATTGATGGTGATGATGATGATAGTGGTGGTGGTGAGGTTGATGGTAACGATGGTACACAAAATGTAATGATGGTGATGGTGGTGATGGCGGTGTTGGTGGTGGGGGTTGTGACATTGATGATGGTGATGATGATAATAAGCACTCAAATGCTTCAATTACATGTGATACTAAACAAAAATAATGTTCTGTCTTAAATTTTGTATAGCTACTCTCTATGCAAATAGGGAAAGTATGCTTTATATCATGAGAAAACATTTGGTCCAGGGGTTTGGCGGATGACATTTTACTTTTCCTCTTACACATTTCAGAAGGCTGGCATCTCTGCTTAGAGAGAAAAGAATGGGATACTTACATCTTGCTGCTGATAATAGACATAGACCTGCCCCGCCTCCCACTTCTCCACGGCCGACTCTCGGTGTGTGTACATGGGGGCTCCAACAAGCAGGTCGTCACGGCTGCAAAAAATTTGGAAAAACAACAATGGTGAAAATTTTTTCAGCAATATGTAGAGAAAGGTTTGCATTTTATAGATCTGGGAGGTGTTTCACCAAGTTAAGAAAGGCTTTACGCATGACTTTCGACTGGTATCCTTTCTTGCTCGCAATCATTCATAATATTACGCGCATTCAGTGCAAGAAGGGATACCAGTCGAACGTAAAGTCGTGCGTAAAACTTTTCTTATCTTGGTGAAACACCTTCCTCGCATCATTAAATGTACAATGTACTTGTAAGGAATGGTCAAAATAGACAGGGGAAATCATCGTGGAAATAATCTAATGCGAAATAAAACACATTAACCCATTCAGGAAAGGAATCTTCATAAATTTCCTTGCCCACATTGGTAACACTATAAATTTTGTTCATTTTTTGTCCAATGTTGCTATGAAGTACAATGCTGTTTATACACAATTTATTGCTGATAATAAATACATATGCAGCTAAAACAGTTTCAGTCATGCCATAACTTAATTTATGATTTCTATTATTCCAATTCAAACCTACTTCAGATTTCAGATTTTTTTTTCAGATTCAGATATTTTGTATTTTTCACTCAAATCATAACAATTACAATTTAACAAAAGCTTGCATGGATATAAACGAAAAAAATATAAATTGTAAGACAAAATAACAAATGTTAAACATTATCACATATGGTACAGAACACGTTACATTTGAAATTATGTTGAGGAAAAACAGAGGTATCCAAAGAAAAGCATAGCTTGTTTGGCTTGAATTATTTATGCCTCAACCACACATGAATCAAGACCAACTGACAGTGCAATTAACCTGCCACTTCATAATGGAATAATATTCAAAACTAGGTTTAGGTGTCACTGCAAAGGTAGACTTTATGAATGATTTTTGTGTTGGGTAGATATAATTGAAAATAACTCTTGCTCATCCCAACATGGATAAACACTGATTGACAGTGCTTTACCGAGAAGCTGTGAAAGAATTCTTTATCCATATCCATGTTGGTTGGGATAAGGCAAGTATTATTTTCAATTATTTAGTCATCAGGAGATCATGGGTTCAATTCTCACCCGAGAATGCCAGTGAATTTTTACACAGCTTCTCAGTAAAGCACTGTCAATCAGTGTTTATACATGTTGGGATAAGGCAAGAATTACTTTCAATTATTTATCTACCCAACACAAAAATCATTAAATTGATATTTACGCAGTACCTGCAGCTATAACACTAATCAAACCTGCCACTACCATTGGATCTCGGTGGTCTAGTGGTAAGACACCTGTCTAGTCATCAGGAGATCATGGGTTCGATTCCTACCCGAGAATGCCTGTGAATTTTTTTTCACAGCTTCTCGATAAAGCACTGACAATCAGTGTGTATCCATGTTGGGATAAGGCAAGAAATATTTGCAAAGCTAGACTTGTTGCTGACTTACCCATCGCCATTCACATCCACCGCGGCCACACAGTATCCAAAGTACGAGACAATCTGGACGCCCATCACGGACGTTATGGGGTTAAGATCCTGATCAAAAATGGCCACCTGGATTCAAAGAGTTGAAGAAAATAGCAAGAGGAAAAATTTTCAGTATATGTTATGCAAAACAGGGTTTGTAGGAACAATGAGAGGAATACATGTAGGGAACGATTTGGGGAATGTTTTGGAAATGTGTATGTACATGTATGTACATTTTTAGAACAAAGACAACAGTTACCGACCCATCAACAAAATTTCTGTCAGAAAAGATTGCGTTTTGATGTAAATTAACCATTTTGTAAAAAGTATTTGTCTTGATTGATTGATTGATTGATTTCATGATAGGTATATTACAAAAGACTATTGACACATACATGTAACCAGGAGTAAAGTGACATATGTACAAGTACAGTCAAACCCGTCTATAGTGGCCACCCAAAAGAAACAGAGAAGTGGCTACTGTAGACAGGTGGTCACTATAGACAAGTGACTGATGAGAGAGGTTTGACTGAATCTGGAGCTTATGCAACAGGTGTAATTTTGCACTCTACAGGGGCTTGCTTGAGGGGGTTTCCCTTACACTTGTTTCTGTAGGCCTATACACTAGGAAAAACAGGGGCTAGCTTTGTTCTAAACTGATACCCTCTGCCAACTTTAGGGGTCAGACCTATGTGTTATGACCATCTGTAGTAAAGTGATTAATCAATTTATCCACATTGTCTTTCCACCTCCTCCTAAAATGTAATTATGCACTCTGCAGGGGGTGGGGGCATGCATTGAGGGGTCTCCCCTTTACATGAACTTATTTTCGTAACCCCAGGAAGTACAAGGGCTAGGTCATAAAATATCATCTACCATTGTAGGGGTCAGACCTATGTCTGAGAGACCATTTGTAGTATTATGATTGATGAATTTATACACACTACTGTAACTCTCACACTCTCAAAATGCAATAATGCACTCTCCAATGGGGGGGGGGGGGGTTCGGGGGCAAGTGAAGGGTTTCTCCGATACACAAGGAATCGCAGGGGCTGGGTAACAAAAATAACTTTTCCCCAATGTAGGGGGTCAGATCTATGTCTCAGAGACCATCTGTAGTAAACTGATTGTCTCTCCTACTCATCCTAAAATATATTAAGTCTGTACTCTACTGGTAAGGAGGGGGAGGGGCATTCATTGAGGGGTTACCTCAGGAAACCTCAGGAAACAGAAGGAAACAGAAGGAATAGATCACAACACATCTTCTGCCATTGTAGGGGTCACAGACCTATGTGTCACACAACACATCTGTAATATACTGATTGATTACTTTTCCCCTATTATCTCCCCCTTCTCAAAATGTAATCCTGAATTCTACAAGATGCGGGGGGGGGGGGGGGGGGGG
>BQKZ01002690.1:19441-34001 GCA_036244855.1 Temnopleurus reevesii | reverse complement strand
GCGCTCTACAATTGCAGCATTATTACCCTGGCTTTAGCGCGGCAGCCACTTCATTAGCGAAATACACTCAAAATCACAAGGGCTACTAGCACACAGGTATTTTTGCCATCTGCATTAAACTGATTGATCACTTGATCCCCGATCCACACTGCCTCTGCCCCCTCCTAAAATGTAACCCTGGACAGGCTGGAAGAATTGATGCCCAGAATAGATGAAGGATGTTTGTGATTGAATGTTATGTAATCCCAGCGACTATTTCCGATGTATGATTCCTGTTTCTGACATCGTCTTCCATCACATGTGCATCTTCAATGGAATCTAGTCTAGCTTTCATAGATAATGGCATACATGTAGGGGGAGTTGTTCTAAAGTTGCAATTGATCGCAAGTTGCAGTTGATTTGCAGTTGACTTTTAACAACACCCCTAAGTGCTATAAAATATGTTCATGGAGCAAACTAGCTGGTTCTAACTGGTCCCAAATCATACCTGGGTAGAGTGCAGCACAATGTGAATGAATTTAAATGTTAAAGGAAATACGCCAGGGGTAGGTTTTGCGGTATGAGTCAGAACCACTACACCATGATTCTATTGAATAATTAAATACTCAAAACTCATCTCTTCAATGCCTAGTTTACTTAACTCAACTGTGGGTTGGTCCTCACTACAGAGGCGCAGATATTTTCCCCTATTATTTTTTTCAATCAATATAATTTAAATTAAAATCTAAGTTGATTAGTTTATCAAAAACAAGGTGCTTAGAAAACCAGTGTAAAGCATGATACAACAGCTTTAATGATTATCATTATTATTCTTATTCTACATAACTTGTTAACTATGAAATATAAAAATTCAACCTACCAGTCCCTGTAGATTATGTCCCCTTGGTGTACCAACTACATAGTCCTCGACACCATCACCATTGAAATCGCCGAGAGCAAGGGAATAACCTGCAGTTAAAGAGAGAAGGGGGACAAATAATTTAGACGGGAAATGAAGATAGGAAGGGAGGAATAATAATGATAATAGAAATAGATGCAATTTATAAAGCGCATGTATCCACTTTGTGGAGTGCTCAAGGCATTTTGCATTATTATTACCCTGGCTTTAGCCCAGCGTGCACCAACGCACTTGGCATTTTAAGGAATAAATACTCATGTCAGTCACCCATTCCCCTCACCTGGGTTGAGTGCAGCACAATGTGAATGAATTGCTTGCTGAAGGAAATTAACATCATGGGAAGGATCCCACTGGTTGAAAGACGAGAGGTATTGAAATTTTTTTCTCACATTATAATTAGTGCACATACTTTGGTATGGGAAAGATGGCATAAACTGTACATTGAGAAGACAGAAATACTGTCATAAATGTATTTTCAGCTAATACTGCATCCACTCAAGTTGGAAATCTAATGGAAACAAAGGAAGATATTATAAAAATGAAACTAAATATCTGTGGGAACACCTAAAATGTCCCTAAAATCAAAACATTACCAAGAGCGTAAGAATAACAGGATATTGGCTCAAACGAAATCTCCTAAAGTGATTGATAATATGATATTCAGTGTGAGAAATTTCAAAACCTACTCATCAAATATCTAAATGATAATGCATGGCATAAAATTACTATTGTGTAGCATTTTACTGAATATAGTTCATAATAAGATACTTGATAAGGTAGAAATATGTATCTCTGAATTAATTGATTACAAGAAATCAATTGAATGGATGATTCATATGTGTGTGTCCTACAACAATTCTATAATATTTCTGGTTTGCATCCTGTTTAAATCAATTTTATTTGCAAATGTAATCGGAAGAAACCCACATTAAATAATCATGCAATTACAATATTCTTCGACAAAAATTTCAGGATAAACATCTTAATCAAATATATTTGAATTTGAACATTTCTGTTGAATGTTCAAAATGTTTGATCAATCAAGAACAAAAAGACAATGCCATATTTTCAAAATGCAAATTTATACATATTTCTGCACAATAAGTTCTGTAAATACTCATAGAATTTGAACAATCAAATCAACCTCCATATCCCTCAATTTTGCGGTTACCTCACGCTTCAAATGCTCCATTTTTTTCCTAAAAAGTGAGCAAGTAATTGTAGTGATGAATATCAAATGAGAATAACTGTTAAAGCAGTATTCAATTTTAAAAGCTGTATGTGCATCTCATTTTTCTTTCAACATACAATCAACCTAACAGAAGTCAAATCCCTCAGTAAATGTAGTAATGGAAATCAAATAAGAAAATCTAACAAAGTCATAAAGCAGTACATTTCAATTCAAAAGTCCTTCTTTATATGTTCCTCTTTTCTCAATACTGTCAAAGTCAAATCCCTCAGGACTGGTAAAAACATGCATAATCATGGAAACTTTGACTTCTGCATGAGGATAAAAAAAAATATTTGGATGCCCATGATGCACCGAACCTCTACAAATAGCCCAACCTGAACTTTGTGCTTTTGGCTTTTCACTCAAATTAAGAAGAAAAGAATCACAGTAGAATTACAGGAAACATGGGAACTATGAACTGATAAGTCTCTTTCAACACAATGTATGAATAAAAGTCATTTTTAAAAATTTGTTTTAGGGCTTTTTTATTCCATTCAAACTCACGTTTTCTACATGAAATCTGTTCCAAAAATTAATAAAAATGAAAATAGAGGGTCTGTGCATAAAGTACCTTTGAATTTGCACTTAAAAATATATTTTTTTGTTACATTAGTGTGCACTTTGTTTTCCCACACTCTAATTTCCTGATTTTCTTGTTTTGGATCTTATTGTTTGCAATATATTGCAATATTAATGAACAATTATATCGAGTTCCAATCTTTGCAATGGTGACTCGAGAACAATTTGAATATTGAACAATAGGAACGTATGCAATGGAATGCATAGCATCATAAAGCAATCATGTGGAACATCAAACAAATTTGTCTCAAAACCATTGCTCATAATTTGCGGCTGCAAAGAAAGAAAGAATAGTAAACATAGCTAGATTTTATCTGGTTACGAAGTATGAATCAATATTCCAAATTACTGACATTCAAAAGTATTGTTTTCATTGCTAACCTAGAGGTCTGTAAGTGAAATTGAATTTAAATTTATTCAGGAATGCACTAGTGAACATATGTAAACAAGCAAATGTTGACAAATCTAATGCAAAATTGGCTGGAAATGTACTGTAAACATTTGAATCACCACATGATTTTCCCTTACAGAAGTCAATACTGAATTAATAGAAACAAAATTGATATGATGCTTCTTATTCATAATACAACTGTTTTTAACCCTTCTATTGCATCATTCCAAAGTTACAGAACAGTTTCCGGTTTGGCACATTTCTACATTCTAGGAATTTCTTGCAAAAGAAAATGAACTCCCTGAGTAAGATTTGAAACACAACCTTCTGGATAAAAAGAAAGAGTAAAAAAAAACCCCACTGCATCCCGCGTCTTAGAAGCCTCATGTTTTTTGCATGCCCCTCCATTTCTGTAACTTAGTAAGTTTTGCTCTTCAGATATGAAGCATTATTAATTCATATGTAATTGATAATATGTAAATGTTATTATTTCTGTTGCAAATTCATTAGAATTTAATTTTCACATTGTAAAAACTTTATTGAAATTAAAAATTAGATAAAAGAATAAATCAAAAATAAACTCAAACTACATGTACATGTATACAGGTTACATGAATATACAAAGCTTCGTAAATATCAAATGATTTTTCCATCACAATCCTTTTTTCAGTAAAAAGAAAAAAAAGTTCTCATATTTGCTTCCATGACGTTCTAGCTTCGGTGACTTTCCAACATTGTATCTCAAGGACATTGAATATCATATTTTGACTTACAAATGTCCTGTTTTCACTGAAAATCCTATTAAATAGGATAAGATCCTACTATATGTACAGTCAAACCTGTCTACAGAGGCCACCCCAAGGGAAACAGAAAAAGTGGCCACTGTAGACAGGTGGCCTCTGTAGACAGGTTCTATAACATGCATTTTCACCTGGAGGGCACAATTTAAGTGGCCACTATAGACAGGTGGTCACTATAGACAGTGCCCACCATAGATAGGTTTGACTGTAGTTGGCAGCTCTGATGTAGTACAGGGGCAATATTCATGACCCTCTCTACTCTTTTTGTTGGCTCATTTACTTTGAATTTTCCTTCATAATGTATGCTAATATGTTTGATTGGTATGGTATGAGCATCCTTCTCTGCATCAGACGCTTGTTTGCATGTCAATGGCATACTGTAATCAATGTAATTTGTGTGGTGGGAGAAATCAAGTCCTTCCTCTGGAACTCACCAACTGCATGCAAATTGAATGGGATGCAGAGAAGGATGCCAATTCTTTTGGAAAATCCAGAATGATAAGGTTGTAAATTTCATTATATCAAAAAAAATATTAGGTCATTTGTCTGACTTTGCAGAGATTCTTCTCAGGCAAACTCTTTTAAATACATACAATCAGATTACAAGATAGTAAACCATATTTATATGGCACCTATCACTGGAAAGCAGTCCCTATGCACTTTGTATAGAAAGCAAATTCATGAATAAGGTGTGCATATCAATTTAACTTGTACACGAATTGTAAAGACAAATTTCATGACAAAAACAAGATGCGCATGGAATTTTGCAAAGGAAGACTAAATGGTGAATAGATTTGGGGAAAATTGTGAAGAGATTGGTTTTTAACATCGCTGCCTCCTTTACAATATCAGGTAGCCCTTTCAAAAGCTCAGGTGAAGTTACTTGAAATTATAAAAAATACAATCCTGAAATTCATGACTTTTTCAAGCTCAAACTTTGATCCTCCCTTTATAGATTTGATCACAAAATCTGTTTTATATCTATGAGAAGCCTGGCGGTGACTTCTGCTTTTTTTCCCTAGGGGGCGAAAATCACAATCAGGATTGGCATCGAACATGATCGCATCCAGCCATATCACACCATAACAAATTGAAAACGGAAATGGATTATTAGCACATGTGAAGACATGGCTGAATTTACTTGGAAAGATATCTATGCAAGTGCCAAAGTTTTTTTTAGGTCACATGCCATAGAAACTGCAACGACAGTAATTTTTTGCTTAATCATTCTCAGGAACATTAAATGACTTTGAACTTGAAACTAGAAGCACTTTCAGAGACAAAGAAAATTTCTATGTGAATAACATTGAATTCCAATTTGAAAAACCGGGGTTTTGTGAGAAATCAACTTGCAAAATTACACACTGACAAACTGTTATTGTCGTCCGATACGATAATGATAATAAGCACCACTGCAGTACATGTATGTCGCTTCTACCCTTCCAAATATTAACAACATCATCAAAATTCAATGTGATATTGATTCTTTTATTTACATGCTTATACTTTTCTTTAATCAAAATGGCAATAATTTTACATTTTCACTATTTTGTATGGAATAATATTGGGAAGAAATTTCATACATATTTGGTATAAGGGGGTGATGCTACAAAGTTGCAAATTGAAATAGGCATTTTCATTTGCATACTATCTGCGAGTTTAACAAGATGTATACCAAACAATGGATTTGATTGGCGTATGTTTAATTTTCAATCATCTGCAACTTGCTATGAATTGCAATGTTGTAGTAACACCTTCTATATGTTTCTTAAATTCAAATATAAACTTTAATGTTTTTGGCAGATCATCATCATCGTAATACATTAATAACAGGAAAAGCATAATCTGTGGTTTTAACAAACAGTAAAATCTGTAATAACTTATCTTCTGTAATCTCTTCGATCAAATTTCAAAACTTGCATTCACTGGAAGATAAATTTGCATTTCCTCACCGCAAAACAAAAACAAAGCTCTAGAGCATATACAACCACAATGATTCCATTTTCATGCTAAAGTGAAACCAATTGAAAATCATTCTCCTGAATTCTATCTTGGATGCTCAATTCAATGCATGTGGCACGCTCCATTTTTTCCCTTCCAATCTCTATGGACACCATCAACTATTTAGGTAGCATTTAGAATCTGGTAGTTGAGAAGTTCTTAAACAAAAACAATAATGTTGAAAAATGTTGTTAATGTTTATACTGTTAGCGGAAGGAGCAAAATATGATGATCTAACTGTGAAAGTTTGAGCAAAATTGGATGATCTGTCAAAAGCAATGAGCATCAATTCTGCAGGCATTCCAGAAAGAATGGTGGTGATTTCTCACATGAAATATGAATATGATTCACTTTTGATAAATTCATGTACAAAGTTGATGAGGAGTTTTCCATGTACCGTATGACCTCACAGATTTATGCCAAAGTTGCCGATTCAGAGATACCCATAAGAGTGAAATTCAAACTTTGAACGGATTATCCGAGTATGCTCAAATTTTCTCAATTTGTTGATCTCATTATTCTCTATTCACTGACAATACATCAATGTCAAAGTGAAGTTTCCCTTTAACATGAAGAAGGTTCAAATGACCTGGATGTGCTACTTACCTCTATAGCTGTTGTCAAAGGTCGCTTCCTGTTCGTTGGTGCTTATAACATCGCTATCATTTGTCAGACTCTGAGCATAGATTTGCCCTGTGAAGAAAAATGATAAAGAATGCATGGATAAAATACTTTGATTGTCAAAAGTTTCTGTCTCTTAGAATGATTTAATAACATCGCTTTCATTTGTCAGACTCTGAGTGCAGATTTGCCCTGTAAAGGAAAATGATACATAATACAGTGGAGAACATTCATCAATTGTTAAAGATTTTTCCCCTTCTAACGTTTTGATAACATCGCTTTTATTTGTCAGTCTCTGAGCATAGACTGTCCTGCAAAGAAAATTATACGGAATGCATGGGTTACAAACTTTGATTGTCAAGGGTTTCTGTTTCTTAGAATGTTTTAACATCGTCACTTTCATTTGTCAGGCTCTGAGCATACATGTACATTTGCCCTGCAAAGGAAAATGGTACAGACTCCATGGGTAAAAACTTTAATAGCTGTTGTCAAATAAAGGTTTCGGCCTCTCCAAACGTTTAAATAATAATAATTTTAATGATTATAATTATACATTCTTATAAAGTGCCAAACGCTAACTTTATCATTGCAACTGGAAATAGCGCACTGCAGTTCAAGGAAAAAATCCTACCAGGTACCCATTCATCTCAGGTGGGTTGTGTGCAGCACAATGTGGATGAATTTCTTGCTGATAGGAAATCAACGTCATGGGTTGGATTTGAACCTGCCACCCTCTTGTTGAAAGGCGACAGTCTAAACCACTACACCATAATGCCTCCAAATAATATTGCTTTCATTTGACTGAGTCTGAGCGTAAAGCTGAGGTACAGGGCAAGTAGAAATATTTTGATTACCCGATATAACTATAAAGATTAGCTTTTACAGTAATAACAGGTAGTAAGGAATTTCCACAGATACAGACAATGGATAAATACTTTACCTTGTAGATAGTAGCTGCCAGGTGCTCCCATAATGACTCTACTGTTATCCTGCAAAGAGAGAAAAAAAAATCAGATCACCAACAGATATAAAGCTAGGGAAGTGTTGCTAGAAAGATGCAAATGTTTTCCTAATCAGCTGCAACTCATTTGCAAATTGACAAGACACACTTGATATGATGATTTTGATTAGCGCGTGCTGATTAACTGCAGCTTGCGATCACTCAGAACCTTCTAGCAATACCCAGAGTGCTACAAGAATTTTTTTTTCACCAGATGCCCTGTCTGGCAACCAAGTTTTCAAATCACTTGCCCAAACAATATTTTGTCTAGCCCAAAATTGATGGCCAAAGCCAATTTGCATATAGAGGAAGACTAGTGTAAAACTAGTTTTACATCCCCTATGTTTTGAATGTTTTGAATTGAATTGAATTGAATTGAACTTACCCTATCTGGCAAGTGACCTTTTCATTTACTTGCCCGACAGCTAAATTTCAAGTGGGTTTGTAGTGCCCTACACCTCCTTGAGTTCTTGGGTACCACATATATCTTCCAAACATATCTTCCAATCAATTATACAAATACACACTTTTTCCCAAAATCAAATCAACTTTGAAAAAAAAATAATTAAAATGATAGAGATACATGTAAATATTTCTTATGAAGTTCTTAAATGAAATGCTTTATGTAGAAATTTATACAAAAATTCAGTATCTACACTTTCAAAGGTGTTATTATGGGTAAGAATAATACTATCATTTGGTATGTTTCATTATTATACAAAGAAGTTACACCCAATTATTTTTGCAGGTAGCTCAAAAACGTTGAACAAATTTAGATAATCAAAAAGGGAATGGATAAGGAAATATATCACTCATTAAATCAAATTATCATTTCCCAATTTTGATGATTCTAATGGGAATAAATAAGGAATTCTATTACTGATATCCTCCTTTGCAGAGTAAAATCTGTATTAAAAAAATATATTAAAAAACTTACCCTTGGTATTTGTGCACTGAAGCCAGCTTGGCAATGAGTAATTTTATCAAATCCAAAAAGCTCCTCTGTGAACAAAAAGGAAAAGAAAATATATTTATTCTTGAGTACAAACGTACAGAAATATAAGGTCCTTTCTGAGGATAGAGATAGAGAGGGTACAAAGGCAATGGCCCATATTTTGATGGCAAGGTTTAACTCAATCTACGTCATAGTTTTTTTTTAGACCATAGGTTTAATTTTTAAATTACTCAGGTCTAAATAACAATGACTTAATTCCTGGTTTAATTAAGTAAAAACCCCGTCATTAGAATACGAGCCTACATGTATATGATGATCCACTACTGCATGCAAAGCATGCCACTTCGCTGCAAACTGCCTCTTATTACAGAACAAGTGTGCAGACCTGACATTTTCACATTGAAATGCATTGATAATGGATTTTTTTAAAATCAAAACAAGTACATGTAGAGCATTGCTATTGAGTGAATCTGTGAATTTTTCGTTGGGGGTGGCAAAACTTGTGCAAACCTTCTTTCAAAACGAATTTTACCTTGCAATATCAATGTAATAAAAAGAATAAACAGTGGGACCAGTAGAATTATATTGTTAAAAGAGGACCATATTAACCTTTATTATGGGGATCATCTTACATTTGCACATTTGAGGAAAATTTGAGGAGGGGGCTGCCCCCATGTTCCGCAATCATGAATTGGGTCATGAATTGACAGGTCAGCTTTACTGTTTTGCAATCGGTCGGTGATCAAGGCTTTTGCTTCACTTCTTCTGCCATGGGTTATGTCTGAATCAATTAAGGGTGTAATTAATGGCGGAAGTGAACGAAGACGGAAAGTGCCAGCTAATTAAGATGTCATGGTTAATTGGGGAGTCGGTCAACTGCCTAAGGTTATTTATTGTCTATATCGGCCTATTTATATGGCATCGATACGTGTACTTTGGGAGTGATATGACTTGGCATTGTATAATGTAGGTACTACTTTTAGAAGAAGAATGAAATGAAAAGAAAGGAGAATGGAGGAGTCGTAAGTGGATGAAGAGGAGACTGAAGAAGAAGATAAATTAAGAAGTACACCAGTCAGAAGAATAAAATGATGAAAAAGAAGAAGAAATAGTGAACAGAAGAAGGAGAAAAACAAAGAAAAAAGAAAAGGAAGAAGGGGAATGAAGAAAAAGGTGAGGAATTAATAATAAGAATACAAGAAGGGAAGGAGGAAGAGAAAAAGAGGAAGGAGAACAAAGAAGGAGGGAAAGAAGAAAAAAGATGGAGCAGCAGAAGAGGATGTGCTGTTTTTTTTAATAACAAGTTGATAGTAGATTCCCCAGGGGAAAAAAACTTCCAGAGATGGCTGGAAATTTTTTAACAAAATTTGTTTATTTTTTTTCCTCGGAATTAAAGTACTCATGATGCTGGTGCACTCATATAATTAATGAATATATGACTATGTGTAGAGTTCAAATGATTCCTAATTGGTATTTCGTAAAACTTTCATGCTTGCGAAAATTTTCTTTAAAGATTCTTACTGCATATTGCTGGTTTAACACAATGTGGAAGTAACTGCAGATTGAGACATCTCTCAACATTTATCCATTTTTATGAAAAGTGAATGCTTTCAGGAGAGTTAATTGGGAATACACAGCAGCATGACACATGCTTTTATGTTTTTGCAGAAGGATATTGATAATTTCCAACTGAAGACAATTGCCATTTTCGATCATTCTCATGTTGAAAAGTAGTTCAATAAATGAACCATAACACAGGGAGAGTTATTTGCCCTGTGCCCAAAGCAGTTTTATGATGATTAGGTGAAAAGCAGATGCAGAATTTGATAGTTTTTAATCTTCATCACTAATATTGCACTTGCTAAATTTCCAAATAACAAAGAAAGTGACTTTTGAACATGAGAATGTCTTTAATACCAACCTATCAGGGTGCTACAAGAATTGTTTTCACCAGTTGCCCAGTCTGGCAACCAAGTTTTTCAATCAGTTGCTCGAACAAAATGTCCTTTGCCCCAAATTGATGGCCTATGCCAATTTGTACATGTAGATGAAAAGTAGAAAAAGCGGCTACAATTTTATTCACTTGCCCGACAGCTTCATTTTGTTGGTCTGTAGCGCCCTGCCTATTACAAACATATCACTTTTAACTGTAGTAATATAGTCACCCAAGCAGAGTCTGCTTGTTTGGCTGTTTTAAACATAGCAGAAAATGGATCACATTTTCATACATTCATCATACTTCCTTTACACATTTGTACATATATTTGCATTATACTTATATTCAATTAATTACAATCTGTGACACAAATTTCCATGAAAGCCTGCACTCATTGTAAGCATAATAATTGTGACAAAAAGCTGTGTAAATATCAACACAACTTCAAAGCATCTTTCTTTTAATTGTACTCTATTGCCCAGATATCAAACAAAAATACTTCTATTTGGGCATTCGACCTTCGCAATTACCATTGAGTCATACTGTACATTGTGTTTTGAAACAAAACAACAAAAGCTAAATGCCATCACCCATTACAATGTAATTGTAAACAATTGACTTTGCAAGGCTCGCATGGTACCAGAAATAATGTGACAAGGTCGGTGTTGAACAGGAAAGACAAAGAAATTTATACTCTATAGTGGAAATATTTAGCAGGGGTTTAATTTTCGTGCTTTTCGTGGTAAAATTTTAGACCCGCGAAAATAAGCCATAAAATTATTTTAAAAATTAACATGCACAGTACTTCAAATATTATGATATGTGTTGGCACGATAACGTATTCAATGCTTCAATCACGAATATGTTAAAAATGAACACTGTAAAATCATCCGCTATACAGTATGTTGTTCCCCTCAGTCCCCGTCAATACCCCCCTCGAAACTTACCATTTGATGTTTGGCATGTTGAATAGTTCACAAAACCAATTAAATCGGCCTGTCCTACGAAGCATGTTCCTGCTCCCCCCCATCCCCCCATCCCACAGCCCCCCCCCTTCTCCCTCCCCTCTCCTCGAAGCTTACCATTTGAAGTTTGGCATGTTGAATAGTTCACAAAGCCAGTGAAATCTGCCTGTCCTACAAACCATGTTCCTACCCCCCCCCTTCTCCTTCCCCTCTCCTCGAAGCTTACCATTTGACGTCTGGCATGGTGAACAGTTCACAAAGCCAGTGAAATCGACCTGTCCTACGAAGCATGTTTCTGTACCCACCAAAAAATGTCTGCCCCTCCCCCTACCCCCCTCCTCGAAACTTACCATTTGACGTTTGGCATGGTGAACAGTTCACAAAGCCAGTGAAATCGACCTGTCCTATGAAGCATGTTTCTGTACCCCCCAAAAAAAGTCTGCCCCTCCCCCTACCCCCCTCCTCGAAACTTACCATTTGAAGTCTGGCATGGTGAATAGTTCACAAAGCCGGTGAAGCATGTTTCTGTACCCACCAAAAAATGTCTGCCCCTCCCCCTACCCCCCTCCTCGAAACTTACCATTTGATGTCTGGCATGGTGAATAGTTCACAAAGCCGGTGAAATCGGCCTGTCCTACGAAGCATGTTCCTGTTGGCTCTCGCTCCCTGTTCACTGTAGTGGTCACTTTTTTCCTCCACACTAGGCGGGGAGCACACGCCTGTAAAGAAGATAAAGAATGATGAATATTGAAAATAATAATGCTAATAATAACAACAGATTCAATTTATGTAGAGCACATATCCAGTCTGCGGAGTGAAAGTGCTCAAGGTGCTTTGCATTACTATAATCCCGCTTTTAGCCCTGCATATACCAAAACACATGGCATTTCAAGGACTATTCTTACAATGTACCAGGTACCCATTCACTTCATCTGGGTTGAGTGCAACTCAATGTGGATGAATTACTTTGCTGAAGGAAATTAATGACATGGATGGGGTTCGAACCTACGACCCGCGGGTTGAAAGGCGAACCAGAACCAGAACCACTACACTATGGCGCCTATGATACGATTCTGTTTGTGATGTACTTTATGTCATTATGTGCACTTGCTGAATGATTTGACCAATAAAATATTATTTCAAAACAAAATAAAATTTGCCCTTATTGTTATTTTTCAAATTATTGTAATCATTATCATTATCATTATCATCACCCCTCTCCCCTTTGGTCATTTATGTTGCCCAATGGCAATCTATGTTGGTAAGACTGATGTTGATAAATATATATTCTTAAATCTTAAAAATAATCTAAGTGGACAATACAACTTTTATAGGAGGTTAAGAAAAGTGTAGCATATTTGACATGCTGATTAAGGGATTTATTGTGACTTTTCAATAGGGTAAAGATTTTCACAAAGAAAAAAAATTAAGTCCGGTCATTTGCGTTTAGTCAGTTGCTGGAGAGCATACACATTTTACTTTCATCATCATCATCATCATCATCATCATCATCATCATCATCATCATCATCATCTTCATCATTATGATCACCATAATCATCATCATCATCATCATCATCATCATCATCACCATCACCATCATCATCGTCATCATCACCACCATCATCATCATCTTCATCATCATCATCATCATCATCATCATCATCATCATCATCATCATCATCATCATCATCATCATCATCATCATCATCAATCATCATCACCATAATCATAATCATCATCTTCATCATTATGATCACCATGATCATCATCATCACCACCATCATCATCATCAACTTCATCCTTATCATCAACACCATCTTAATCATCATCACCATCATCACCATTATTTATTACCAGGGCCTGAATTCAGGAATTTCTCTGAAAACTGGCATCCATGATTATTATACGGAATTCAGATGGCAATGCATTAAGAGCATTTATCATCACATTATAATGTTCATGATAATTATAATTAACAAACTCTTTCTTACCACAATATGGCCATCGGTTCCTGAGCTTGCTAACGTCGCTCCAAACCATTGATTAGACTTCTCCAGGAGATCTGTGCTACCTGCATTCAAGATATAATTAAACCGATAGATCAGTTTTAGGAAGAGATGGCACTTCAGATATTTAACTACCTACATGTAGTGTGGATAAATTTCTTGCCAAAGGAAATTAATGCTGACGACACTTGAACCCTCGACGCAGTGACTGAATAGTCTGCAAGAACAGACCCTTTGGTTTCGTTGTGCACAAACACAGAGAGTGATACAAGTTATACACTGTGTGTCTCATTGTGTGTCTCGTGCTATAGAGCAATGCTGTATGTGTGTGATGTAGTCACACAGCGCATGCCCTGTATCATGCTCTGCACTCACATACCGAAAGTCTCGGGTTTGTGCTCGCAAACTAGTGACTGAAGTCCAAGGACCGAACCCCTAGACCACAACACCTCCAAAATTGCCATAAATTATAATTACAATTTATGTAACAGCTTATGAAAAAAAGGTAAATCATGAAACAAATAATGTTTAATGAACATTCAGATTGGAACAAACAAACAAAAAATTAATAGTGGCTTCTTGATTTCTGGATAATGATTCAAGGAAATGTTTTAGAAACTAATTGCAATTCAGAATGTGTTTATTCTTTACTATACTTTTTTCTCTATAGCAATCACAATATACACCAATGGCTTGACAAGCAAGAGAAACACAACAAAATAAAATAAAAAGGGTCATCATTTCCAAGACGAAGGAAAATGGCCACTCAAGGCCTGACAAGTTAAAGAGAAACAGCCTCACTTAAAAATGTTTCATACAGAAAAGGTAAAGGGGTCTGCAGCCTGACTATAAGCTCTGCCAACAGGGGGTGCAACCCCTTGCCCCCACCCCTCCCCTCCTGAATATAACTCAAGATGTATAAACTGGCATGGACAGTCCGAGCAAATAGCCTTATTTAGCTATCATAATATTAGCCCAGAATAGCTATCGCTGGCTTGGGCTTCTTTCAAGTTTACACGCAAGTCTATGGGGGTGAAACAACTTGATAATAGATGAAAGGGAAGCACACGGTGGATCGATTTTATTTTTGGAGTACGAAAAGATGAATAGTCTTTCATCTCACAGACATTTTTCCAGATCGATCCACCGTGTGCTAATTCCTTAAATCATCCATG